>OZ005649.1:210797449-210942449 GCA_963930645.1 Salticus scenicus | reverse complement strand
AAGTATAGCATAAGACGTAAGCGTTTAAAGTAGGATACTAATTACTCAACATTAACATAGCTAAATATATAATCAATCACATGTTAGCGAAAACGCATTTTGGACATAACGTTTATATAAAAGATTGCAATGAAAATTCTGTACAGTCTGACTTAAAACTGCACATATTCTGAAATCTGCTGAACACATTTAGTATATTTTTAAAACTTTGTTGATATAATCGTACTTTAAGAATGTAAACTGTTCTCAGTATTTAATATTATACAAATCTTTCATTCAATATCAATAAATATAACTCAATGTTGAATCTTTCTTCCAATTACGTTTATTTATTGCTACCTGGTAGTTTGAGAAAGATGCTTCTACACATATAAAGTAATATATATATATGTACATCACTTTGTAAATTTTAGGTGCACTCTTTTAATTCGTTAATGCCAGAATTAATTTTGCAAAATATTATTAGCTGATTATTTCACTTTTAAATTATTATACACAACTGACAGTAAAACATATTAACTTAAACAATTATTCTGATAGTTTTAAATTTAATGCCTAACCTCATTTATTGAAATTTAGTGTTTTAGCGAGAAAACTTCGAGATAGAAAAACTTTGAGATAACAGATTAATTTACAATTATATGTTGACAAAGATCTCGAAAGTAAAGTAGTATAATATATATTATTATTAAACTCGATTTAAGTCAGTACGCCTGCGCAAAAAAACAAATATATGTGCGACAAATGAAAAATCATAAAATGACTATCCAAATTATGAAATAATAATTAATACCAGGCACCTTAAACTTTCAGGGATCATTTAGAACGACGCTGTAAACAGTAAACTGTCACTAAAAATCAGAAATCATTCCAAGAAACCACAAAAAATATACGTGCCGTTTTATTAGCTGTCCTCAAATGAAGACACTGGGCGATAATGGGTTAAATGTTAATAAGCATAAACATAAAAAAGAAAAAAACAGAATTAGAGGATAGTGTCGTTGTGCTTCCGTAACGAAATTATATTTATATGTTTGAAATTAAAATTAAAAGGGTAAAATTCCGTGAATTAAAAAAAAAAAAAAAAAAAAAATCCTGTAGTAAAAGAAACTATACTCTCCTTAACAGCACTAAAACGACGTCATATATTTGTACTTGAAATAAAAACTAGTTGGCATAGGTGGACTCTGCTCAGTTCCCCATCATATTTATGTTCTCAGAAATTTCTAGTGCGAGACATATTATAATCATGTTAAAAGAAATGAATTTGACCAAAGCTTGATACAGTGACAAAATGAAATCCCCGCCTAATAGGCTATCCACCGTTCTCTTGGATATAATTATCTTATTCTAATTTATTAATTTATTTTATCAGGGTCAATTCTGTTGTTTAGTTTTCATGCTACTATTTCCAATGCAATAAACCTCAAAATTCATATTTATATGAAAAATTTACAATTTCGCTATGTTGATAAAATCGTAAATTACGAATAATTTACGAAAATTTCCTAGTAGAATATTTGTATTCAATCATGTTCAAACAAATATCATAAACTTAATTTTGAAGTTCTCTAATCTATTTAGGATCCTCAAAATGGAAGTTTATGATTAATTTTGCCTTATTCTGACATGTTAAGTAAATCGTAAATTCCAAATAATTTACGAATTTTTTTTTAATTGGAAAAATCATAGTCTATGATATTCATGCCAGTATCCTAAATAATATTTCGAAAGTGGTTTGACATCTTTACGCTGAAAATATCCCTCAAGATTGACGTTTATGTGAAATTTTGCTCTATTCTGACAAGTTAAGAAATTCGTAAATTTCCAATAACTTACGAAATCTTTATATTGGAAAATTCATAGTCATTAATATTCATGCCAGTGTCCTAAATAATATTTCAAAAGTAGTCTGACATCTTTACGATGAAAATATCTCTCAAAATTGACGTTTATCTGAAATTTTGCCCTATACTGCCATGTTAAGAAATTCGTAAATTTCCAGCAACTTGCGAAATTTTCAAAGTAGCATATTTGTAGTTACTGATGTTCATTCCGGCATCAAAACTGATATTTTAAAACTGGTCTGACATTTTTACAGTAAAAGGTTTTCATTTAATGCACGTTTAAATGAATTTTTGTCCTATTCTCCCATGTTAAGAAAATCGTAAATTTCTAATAACTTACGGAGTTTTTAAATTCGAATGTTGCAAAAGAATAGGGTTCTTGCCAGTGTCGAAAGTAATATTTTAAAACTGATCTGACCTCTCTGCGACAATTTGTTCTTGAGATATCGTGTACACAGACTAACAAACTAACGGACTGACCCACTAACAGACTAACAGACTAACAGACTTACAGTCTAACAGACTAACAGACACCCTACAGACAGACACCATAGAAATTTTGTCATTTTCGGATTCCTCACACCTGAAAACGTGTAGAAAAGTCAAAAAACCGAGGTCGAAAATTTTCACGATTACCTAAGTTCCCCATACCTATAGTATGATGGGGAACTAATAATGTCCCTTACCTGAGATTCTCTCTCATTTTAGTTAGTATTGTGAAATTATTTCTTATCCAGGATAGCTGAAGTAATTAAAATAATTAATAAAACATAAAAACCGTATTTTTCAGTGGAAGATAGAGACAGAATAGAAAAAAAAGAAAGAAAGCAAAGAGAAATAAAACAAGGAGAGAAAAAAAAAAAGAAAAGAATTCGAGTTAAAGCTAGAAGAGGTAGAAAATAAACTAGAGATAGAAGTAGAAGAAAGAAAATTACTCTTAGAATATGAAGAAAAATTAGAATGAAAGCAATTAAGATTTCAATGGTCAAACTCAATTGAGAATCGAAGTCGTGAATATTTGATCATAATTTAATCTTATACATATAACTAATGGGGATATCAAAGACGGGAAATCCAATACTATATACAGATTTCTTATATAATTTATATAATGTATTTCTTATTATTTAATATATAACATGCCATATCATATGTTGTCTGTTGTCAATTAGGATATTAAATCTAGATAAAGTTAAAAATCGATTGAAAAATTTGTGAAAAATATTAGATTATTACTAGGGAAAGTAACCCGGTAAGACATAAGTAATATTATTATTTTGATAATCTAGAAAAGAATTTTACAATTTTAAATGTGCCTAATGAAGCAAAATTTCAAAAGTTGTTGTGTTTATTTGGCTAAAGAAGACCGTAAATTTTGACATTTGTACAAGAAGAAAGGTGCGGAAAATATACATATTAGAAAATATTGCGTTAAGCAAATATTAAAAATATTAAAATTCAACAGTAATATGTTCAGAAAATAAGTGAAGAAGTAATTTCGCAATGCACATAAATCTAAAAATGTTTACTGTAACTTTACATCTAAAGAATTGGCCAAGTAAAGCGATTTAATTTATTCGGCAATAGGAAAATAATATAAATTAAGGGGAACTGACAGAAATGGTACGAATTGTGATAACAAAAAATAATTATATTGATAACAATATACAGATTTCAGTGAAAAAATATACAGGAATTGGAACTGAAATGGATGAAAGAGAATGTTCAAACGGGATATTAAGTAATTCGAAAGTTCATTTGAGGATCATGAAATAATAAAAAATAAAAAAGAAAGAAAGAAAGAGAAGAAAAGAAAAAAATGCCTAACATGGCGGAAGAAGAATATTCTGCTGCGATCAAAAACGAAAAAAAGTAACAGGGTAAATAGTTCACACATCTACAAAAATGGTAGTATACAAGGAATAGCCGTGTCCAAATTGGAAATGCAATATATGCACCAGATGGAAACGAAGCAAAGGATGGTTTGTATAAATTAAGCTAAACGTTGATTTCGAAGAAATCATAACTTCAGAAATGAAAGTTTTACTACTTGACACTGAACCTATAACAATATAATTACAAGAACTGAAGGAAAATTTAGAAAAATACGCGCAACAAGTGGATCTCAAAGCACAATTCCAACAAGAATAGATAGCGAATTATAAACAAAAGATCGTACAGTATACAATTTGCAATGAGGTATCATATCATTTTATTAATACCTCATTCGGAAATCATACCCCGTTGAAAATGGCAGTAAAGTCATGGGAAATAGTCAAACAAAGATGTTCTCATTCATTTGTAGTGAAATTATCAGATGGTACACAAGAATAAATCGCGTCCCTAATTAACAAAATTATCGATAGCAAATTTTATATTAGAAGACGATGCAAATTAGAAATCGTGCAAGAAACCCCAATATTTCTTCAAGACTATGTTGAATTTTAGAAATCAATAAACACAGTGAAACAAGAGGGGATTACAATCGATCAGATCGGGGAGGTGAAAGACCTATTACAGAAACACATGTAAACATGTAAAACAGCTATGAAAACTGCGAAAATTTAAAAAAAGGGAATTGAGCTCATAGCGAGTATAACTCTTAAATAATCGCGTAAGTATTCAGTATCAATAGTTTACAGAAAAGAAAGTGACCATGAAATAAAAGAATTTCCAAGAGACTGACTAATTCAATGGTCAGTGGAAAAGGTTGCTCAGTGCTCACTTAATAGTACGTGTTACCAAAAAAGATGCTACAGTAAATCCATGTATAGACTATAAAGCAATGCATGCAGCAACTAAACCTACTCCATTAAATAATAGTCTAGTTGGAGTAATATATGTCGCTGGAGGAGCAAGATGGTTGATTAGTTTAGATTTACTCCATAGATATCAGAACATACGAGGGTTACCTTTTAAGTTTCTACAAAATGTAGTAAGAAAAAGAATTTTTTGGGAACAAACTGTTTTATTGCTTTCCAAAATATTCACCTTTAAGATTTATAAACTTTTCCATCAGTTCAAACCAATCCTTGAAACAGTTTTTCCACTATGAAGTTGATATCTCAGAAACATGGTTATGGAAGGCAACAATAGCTTCTTGAGGTGATGAAAATCGCTGCCCACGCATTTTTTTGTTTACATAAGGGAACAAGAAAAAGACTTTATTCGACAAATCAGGAGAATATGAGCAATGGAACATTAATTCGATATTTTTATCCTTAAAATATTATTCACGTACTGTGGGGGAGCTGGTGTTGTCGTGATGAAGAATGATAAGACGATTTTTGTTGTTTTTCCTGATTTCGTTGATGACTTTTGGCAAACAAGTTTCTGTATACCATGTAGAGTTAACAGTTTTTTGATCCTCTAAAGGAATGGTTGCGACATTTCCTGTAAGGCCGAGAAACAAACAATCGTTTTCTTGGAAGTGCTTCGTGAATGAACAACTTTCGTAGGATTCAATCCATCCGGAAACACTCAAACAGTGGATTGTTGTTTAGTTTCATGCTCATATCCAAGTTTCGTCACCTGTAACGATGTTGTATACGGATTTTGCTGTTCCCAATTCAAATTTTTTTAGCATTTCCTTACACCAATTTACATGAGCCTCTTTTTTGACCTTATGTCAAATTGTGCGGAATCCAACTGAAACAAATCTTTTAACAGCTAAATATTCGTTCAAAATCGAATGAATTGCAGTCTTTGATATGCCAGGCGATACTTCTGTCTCACGATACGTGGCATGCCTATCTTCTTCAATCATCTTGCGCACAACATGGATGTTGTTTAGAATCATTACCGATTTTTGTCGTCCTTCACGAGTTTCATCAATGGTGGACGCACGACCATGACAAAATTATGCATACAAATTGTAAACAGTCTTTTCTTATGTTGCTTCATTACCAAAAGTTTCATATGCATTCTTGTTGAGTGAGGCCTTTCTTAAAATCATAAAAAAATAATCCAACGGAAACCTTCACGTATTACTTTAATTTTTCTCACTCACTTGCTTCTTTTAAACATTGACTGTAAACAAACTACGCAGACAATTTCTAAGATGCCACTGCTTCCAAGATTAAAAAAAATGGGAATTTTACAAATAACCTAAAGACAAATTTCAGTAGTGCCTTCTATTGGTCGTTTGTAAAAACATAAAAGGCAACCCTCGTGTTATTAAATGAAAGCAGTAAGCCACTGACAACCTTCAGAAAGTAGTTTGGGGAACAGTTATGATGTTTGGATTACTAGGACAGAAGTAACATTTCAGCGAGAGGTGAGTCTAAAAGATCACAAAGTCTGTGCTTAAGCTTATGTAGATGACGTTATACTTTATTTGACAGTATACTTTATTTGAAGAGCACAAGTGCACCTGGAAAATGTCCTGTCAGAGCTATAAAATGTATAATTACCAGTTAAACTAATGAAATGCTCCTTTGTCACTTAAAAGTATCAAGGACACATAAGCGGAGTATAAATGGACACGTGGTATATATATAGACCAGATTAAAAGAAAATAAAAAAACGATAGATCAACTGCAACCAGGTATTATATATATATATATATATATATATATATATATATATATATATATATATATATATATATATATATATATATATACTGCTCGACATTGAAAATGCAACACCAAGAAGGAATGATAATAACGGAATGAAATTTGTCGGACACATACATTATAGTTGGAAGAACAAATGATAAAGTTTCAGGAAATTTGTATTAGTATGTACTGAGAAAACAGTACATAAAGCAGCGACCTCTGTGAGCAATAACAGCACATATCTGCCTAGGCATTGAATCGAACAGCGATTGGATGACATGTACAGGTAGAGCACTTCATGAAGCTTCAACACGACGCCACAATTCATCGATCGGAGTTACTGGTGAGTGGTGGGGTGGGGTGCAGTCGCTTTCAAATGATTAAACAGTCATTTTCATTGGTGCGAGATCAGGAGAACGCGCTGGCCAAAGCAACAGTCGAACACATTCTGTATCAAAGAAGGTCCGGACAGTACAAACAACTTGCGGTCGTGCATTACCTTGCTTAAATTTTGCGCTACGGAAGTCTCGAATATAGGACAGAGGGGCAGGCCTTAACTCATCAGAAATTTAATGGCCGCTGTTCAGAGTGTCAGGAATACGAACATGAAGTAATCGAGACGTGTATCCAATGGGAATCCGTAACATCATTACAAATGATGGACAGTATGATGATGTCGAATCCCAGCTGGCAATGCCCATTATTCATAATGCCGTTAAATACGGATAAGGCAATCTTGATGCTGTAAACAGGACTGTGAGTTGTCTGAAAAGTGACTTCACACCATTCCTGCGTCCAGGTTCATCGTTGATCACACATTAATGGCGCCCATATCAGTGATGCAGTTTTGAGGGTAATCATAATTTTGGTAGCCGCCGATTTGGTAGCCGCATACGTCCGTGATATAGTTTCTTAACCAATGTAGTACCGTGAGATAATTTTCTAGCGAATGTCCACAACATGCAGTAAGAAATTTTAGGTTTGTTAATTAACAGTTTTAGAAATAAATCGAATCTATTTTAAGATAAGTTTTGCTTACGGACTTAAAATGGATATAACTCAGTACGTATTACGGGTTCTATAATCTTTCATCTTAAATTGATTTGACAACCAGTTTGCAGTATTTCTGTTTTGAGGTTTAATTTTCACTGTGTACACGAGTTTCTATTTGTCATAATCCAAATTCCGATAAACTTCGCTCAAAAACTGTTTGAAAAATATCATATCAATTTGCAAACTGCAGATATATTGATTAACACACCACAATATATGGAAATACACTCTAACAAAGAATTTATACCATTTGTGCTGATTTATTACGTTAAATCTTCTTTTTATTTTTTTATTTATAATGAAATTCTTTTAAATTTTGTTATAAATAAGCATTTGAAAATTATTCATTTTTTGCCTTTTTTTCATTATTTTAAGCAATACATCTGCAAAAATATAGTTGGCACAATAATGATAAATGAAAAAAAGAAGCATGAGTTACTTAAAAGTAAATTACTTTTTTTTTCTTTTTTACTTAATGGACATGAATAAGTCTCAAATTAGGAATAAAATAAGTGTAATTATTTAAGAGTGAAAGCTTGTAATTGAAAAATGTCTTTTTTGAAAACATTTTCATGTTTAAAACGATCCTCTTGAATGTCTTATTTTAATACGTTTCAATATATTAAGACGCTTTATTTTAGATCGTTTTAAAAATCAGTATAATTAAAGACACGCGTGTCTTAAATTAAATTATCTGAGTTGTATAATGAATTAATTACGTGCCTTTAAAGCCTTTTTCAGTTATTTTTCTCTTACAATAAGGCGATTTTATATGCAGTATATAATAATTTGCCGGGCTGAAATCGACTTCATTTAAACATAAATATAAAACTGAATGAACTAAAAGTAAATAAATAAAAAATGATACAAAAATGAAGTATTGTTAAAAAAAAAAAAAAAAAAAAAAAAAAAAAAAATGATTTCAGATATTTTACTGTCTCACCATTGCCTGTGTGATTCTACTTTCGATACTGGTAAAGGATAGTATTAGGTACCAAACTATGACGTTCTTTCAGCGTAGCTGATGTGAATCCCTGATGTGAATTCCATTGACAATTATTGGCTCATAATCGGTACAAAATCTTCTCGTGAAAAGTCTACTGATAAATGTAAACTGAAGAACACGTTTATTAGGGATTTCATACATGAAATTGGTGAGGATTATATTCGGAAATTGATATCTTATATGCCAGATCGCTGCAAGGCTGCCAACATAGCTTGGAGAGAACTTGCAAAATGATGAAGTAATCCTTGTACGTGTGTATTCATCTAAGTACAATTATAATGACTATAGTTATTAAACTACAAGATTTTTTACATATTGTTAAATATTGCATTTTTTTTCTTTTCCACTTTTTCTAATAATTACGTGTAAGTCTATTAATAATCTTTAAAAAATGCTCAAAATTATTTCTGTTATCTTATTTATGAGCATATATTACAAAAAACATATAATTTAATACACTTTTTAGACTTTGTAATTTTACAAACACGAAATCTAATACAAATTCATAAAATAACACATTTCCTTTACAATATTGAATGTTTTATGTAAATATGTAACCTGAGAGTGATTTAGAAGTCTGTGTACAATCTTTCAGGGACAGTAAAAAGATAATTCAGAATTCTAATTAAATAAAAAAGAAAGTTAACAATTGACAATTTAAGCGAATTGTTAAATCATAATTATCCAGAATTATTTTTACACTGAAATTCCCTCTAAAATGTTGCACTATTTACGAAAGGAATTTTATTTGAACCTGTTCACTTTTTTTACTATTTATCCGAAACATTTTGTATGATAAGTACAACTGATATATATATACCCCGATGGAAAATAAGAGATTATATGCGATTAAACTAAATCCTTTGGTAAAACATTTTTGTTTTTGTTGTTGTCGTTTTAGAGGAAAAATTAAGGCAGGGCTTACCAGGTAGGTGATCTCCCTTTTATTAGCTAAAAAAGAGTAAAAAAAAAAAAAAAAAAGGTTTAATTTGAAATGCATAACGTAAATAAGTCGAAGTTACATCTTTGTTAATTGTACAAACGAAACAATTAGTTTGTGCAGCTGGTCTCGGGAATATTCATTTTTGTATGTGTTCCTTTTTTATTTTGACTATGTTGTTAACCAAACCTCCAAGTTCGTGCACTGACTTATAAATCCTATTCCTATTCTTTTTTTATAATAAATAGATAAAATAGATATAACAAGAACCAATTAAAAAGTAATAAACAGGTACTTATAATTAATTTATTCAATAAAATCCTCTTGTTAACAGAAAAATATATTGATACTTTGATTTTTGTACATATGGGATTATGAGAGAACGCATTGTTAAAATTTATAATATGTGTGTCAATTGCCATAAAATAATAGATTTGTTAATATAAATTTTGCTTAAAAAAATAATTAAACCACTATACCAAGTATAAAATAAAGTTCAAGATTTTATTTGGTACACTGCACTATACCAAGTAAAAACTAAAATTCTATTTTTTAACATATCTAACTTTGAATATACCAGTATATAGATTTAATTAATATTTTTATATTTTTTTTGTCGTAAAAGTAGTTGTATAGAAAAATTCAAATGTAGTAATAATTAACAACCTTGACAGCATCGTTTATATTTATCTTTTTGTGCATACATCTTAATAAATTTTATTATTTATTTTAACATGCTATTTTCAGATTTTTAATTCAGATTATCTAGTAAGTTTAAGTTTTTAAATATTTAATTATGAAGTCTGATTTTTTTTTTCTAAACAAAAAATAACGATATTTTCACATACTTTCTTCAATATTATTTTTTTTCAAATAGAGATTAAATCATAATAGATCTTTATTTATAAATAACAACAACGTGTTTTGAAAGATTCCGTTATAGAATAAAAGGAAATTTTAGAAGAATAAACATGACTTTCAATGTACGTGGGGTTTAAAACAACTTGATTAAAAGAAGTTATTACTATTCCTCAATTTGATTTACATAAAAAAGTTTTTTTTTTTTTTTAATATATTTATTTAATATAATTTTTATTCTTAGGCTGTTAGATATCCTTTAACGTCACAGTTTTTTTTGTATTATAATTATTTGCAGAAAAAATTATTTTTTTATAATAATATAAAATTTGCATCTAGAGAGGTGTCCATAAACTAGAAAAAAAAAATTATAAGACTTATAACATGTTGATACGAATATGATTCAAAAATATGGAAAATGTATATTTTTCAATTAAAATTTCAAGTAGAGAAAAAAATTCTAAACGAAAAATTGTCTTTCTCTTTATAAGAGGTTGTTACATAGAAACAAACTTATGCCACAAACAATACATAAACAATTATAAAGTTTTGTTCAGCAATTTATCTATTTCGTAATTTATAAACAATATAATTCTAGTTTTATATAGTATATATATTTATATAGTATAATATAATAAAAATAATGAAATACAATACAATAATCTAATTTGTAAAATGGAATATTTTATTTATTTATTTTTTTATTGTTGTTTCAAATCCGAAATTTACAAATATATATATATATATATATAGATATAGATATAGATATAGATATAGATATAATATAGTAAAAATACACACTCATATATATCTGCAGCGAAAAATTTATTATGACCACACCGCACTGTTCGCCCTTGCTTTTGGCTCTTATAGCCTCAAGAAGCATGATACGGCCCACAGCACTATTTTGAGACGATTTGTGGTTCAGATCTGATAAAATGTTTTTCATTGTTACCTTTCTGTTTTGTGTTACAACGCGGAAGAATCTACGTTCTGTGCGATAATTCGCCATTCAGTGGCGGCCACAATTTAACCATTCAGACACTCCCTTAAAACTAACACTCTAGACTGAATACACTTTTATTACACTTTCTCGTGAGCATCCCCACTAAAAATTATCTTGAGATAATCTTAAAAAATTTTGACTTTCTACAGAAATATTAAAAATATCTGAATAATTTTTGCAGATTTAGATTTATCACCAAAATAACCACAGATTTTTTTACGACGTTTTATAGGCATTATAAAGATTTTGTTTTATCATTAAAATAACTTCAGATTTTTTGAAGTTTTAACACGAACACTTTTATTATTTTAGGTTATAAGCAAAAAGTTGAAATTAAATCTGAAAAATATTTGTAGAACTTTTGTGGCCATTTTGAATCATAAACAGCTTTTAGTACGTACGTGTTTGTGCATGGTGTGTGGTGCGTGTGTGAATTATGATAATCCATTTCTTTGCTTTTATTAAAATTTAAATAAATATAAAACAACAACCATAAGCTTTGCTTGCTGCGATGGAATTCATTCAAGTTTAGTGAATTACAACTCAACTCGAAGATGTGACCAGGTAAAAATAAAAAATGTTTGTTTACTAACAGCCAGCGTGCTGGGGAGCTAAAATGGCGATTAGCGTAGTAGCTCGTTTGCATTTTTTTTTTTTTTTTGTGTGTTTCCTGTGTATGCCAATTATAGCAATTTTCATTTATGACCAATATATATATATATATATATATATATATATATAAAGGAAATCAATGCTTTTAAAAAATCATTTAAACGTCTAGAATAATCACATTTCAAAAATTTCAATATCAGCTCATACTGAAAAATTGCTTACTTCAAAATCATTTATGTTGCTGTATTTTAAAGAAAACAATTGATAGTGTTTATATAGAGTGTAAAATCTTATGGCAATTCTTTATAAAAATCACCTTATTATGCATATTTATACATGTAAAAATATTTTATATGTTATTTTAATACCGTATTTCAAACTTTGGATGATACCTATAAGAAATAATAAGCGTTTTAAAAAATCAAATCAACAACAACTTTCCATATTAAAGTTAGAAGTAAGTGTTAAATATTTTCATAAAATTTAGTAAATTTCTTTTGAAATTCCTATGAAGACCCCCTGTACTAGTGTATAATGCATTGTAATTGTACAAACCAGCCATAAATTATACTTTAAATAAATCTATTATGAATATTCTTGCTATAAATTTACAAAAAATTTGCTCAACATTCAATATTTTCCAAACTTAAAATTTGTAAAGTGTTTGTTTACATTTTTTTTTTTTTTTTTTTTTTGGAAATAAACTGAAAATTCGTGAATAAAACTGATTTTTAAACCTTGAAAGTGTAGTTATATAGTATTAATTTCAAAATTGAGTATTAAAATTCATTTTTAACGAACGATTTCTCATTAAGAGCTAAAAATGAGTATTTGAAAACTACCGAATATTGACGATGAAGACAAAGTATTATTTTTTAAAATTTCCAAATTTTATATTTGAAAATTTTTGAATGTTGAGCAATTTTTTGTAAATATATGGTAAAAAATTTTATAATAGGCTTACTTCATGATTGTTTTGCATTATTCAGATGAAATATGCAATAGAAAAGGGATTTTCATGTAAATATTAAAAAATACTTTGTTTTTATCGCCTATATTCGCTCCATTCCAGAAATTGATTTGAACAATTAGTAAGAAATCTTTTAGTAAAAAACAGATTTTGTTACTCATTTTTGAAATAAGTAACATATAAAAGTTGTATAAACTATTAAAATTCAGTATTATTGATGATTTTTCAGTTTTTGTGAATAAAAGTAAACAGATATTTTACGATATTTATGTTTTGAATAATTTTTAATGTTGAGCAAATTTCTTGAAAAAATATATTTACAATATTCATAATTAGGTTTCATTGAAGTATGAATCATGATTGTTTTACCTTATTAAGGTGAAATATGCAATAACATAGGTATTTCCTAGGAAATTGCTAAAATATAACACTTGGTTTTCATCGCAACATTCGGTAGTTTGCAAATATTGATTTTTAACCATTAGAAGAAAAAATTTTGATAAATATGAATTCTAATGCTCAATTTTGAAATAAATAGTACATAACTGTATTTTTAAGGTCTAAAATTTAGTTTTATTCATTAATTTTCAGTATATTTTCAAAAAATGTAAACAAACACTTGCAAAATTTTATGTTTGTAAAAATTTGCAATGTTGAGCAAATTATTTGCTAACATATGGTAAAAATGTTCATATAGGCATATTTGAAGTGTAATTCATGGTTATTTTGCCTTGTTCAGATGAAATATAGAATAATACAGGTATTTTCATGGAAATTTTAAAAATAACTGTTTATTTTCATCGCCCTTTATTTTCTCCCTCCCTTAAAATTATTTTAAGTCATTAGTATGGAATCTTTTAGTTAAAAATGGATTTTGTTATACACTTTTGAAATAAATAACATGTACAAATGTTATAAACAATTGAAATTCAGTTTTATTGCTGAATTTTCAGTTTTTTTGTGGAAAAACACATATTTTACGATTTTTATGTTTTGCACAATTTTGAATGTTAAGCAAATTTCTTGTAAAAATATATTAAAAATATTCATAACAGGCTTAACTGAAGTATAAATCATGATTCTTTTGCCTCATTAAGATTACGTATGCAATAATAGAGTAATTTTCATGGAAATTTTTAAAAATGACACTTCGTTTTCATCGCCAATATTGTCGAACCTCGTTAAAATGGATCTCAACGGTGGTAACAGATCTGTTCATGCTATCAGTGGTTACTACTACTAAGTAATTCGAAAACTAATCTTCCTGTTGACAGGGATTGTGGAAACAGTTCACGTTAAAAGTAATTCACGTTAAGCGTGTTCACGTTAACGAGGTTCGACTGTATTCGGTAGCTTGCAAAAATGGATTTGAGCCATTAGTGAGAATTATTTTAGTTAAAAATAGATTTTGTTACTCATTTTTGAAATAATTAACATATGAAAGTTGTTTAAACGATTGAAATTCAGTATTATTGATGAATTTTCAGTTTTTTGTGAAAAAAAGTAAACAGATATTTTACGATATTTATGTTTTGCATAATTTTGAATGTTGAGCAAATTTCTTGCAAAAATATATTTACAATATTCATAATTAGGTTTAATTGAAGTATGAATCATGATTGTTTTACCTTATTAAGATGAAATATTCAATAATATGGGTATTTCCTTGGAAATTTCTGAAATATAACACTTGGTTTTCATCGCCAACATTCGGTAGTTTGCAAATATTGATTTTTAACCATTAGTAAGAAATATTTTTGATAAAGATGAATTCTAATGCTCAATTTTGAAATAAATAGTACATAACTGTATTTTCAAGATCTAAAATTTAGTTTTATTCATGGATTTTCAGTATATTTTCAAAAAATGTAAACAAACACTTTCAAAATTTTATGTTTGTAAAAATTTGTAATGTTGAGCAAAATATTTGTTAACATATGGTAAAAATGTTCATATAGGCATATTTGAAGTGTAATTCATGATTATTTTTCCTTGTTCAGATGAAATATAGAATAATACAGGTATTTTCATAGGAATTAAAAAAAAAAAAAATAACACTTTATTTTCATCGCCTATATTCGCTCCCTCCCAGAAATTAATTTAAGCCATTATTAAGAAATCTTTTAGTTAAAAATGGATTTTGTTATTCACTTTTGAAATACATGTACAAATTTTATAAACAATTCAAATTTAGTTTTATTGCTGAATTTTCAGTTTTTTGTGAAATAAAATGGAACAGATATTTTACGATTTTTATGTTTTGCACAATTTTCAATGTTGAACAAATTTCTGATAGCGCTTCGCAAAAATTAGCAATTATTGGTAAGTTTTATTGTAAATATACAGTAAAAATTTTTAAATGTGTGTTACTTTAGGTGAATATAATGTTCCTTTTGTGCACTGAAGTATAAGTATGCAGAATAAGGGGCTTTTGAGGGAAATTTTGAAGAAATTACCCAGATAGCAAAGGACATCGAAATCACATTGGCCGCTCATCAGAATCGTTGGGAAATGATTGGTAATCATTTGAGGACATTCTCAAGATCTTGTTTCGATCTTTTGGAGCGGTTTCTTATACTGGCCTCGAAAGCAATCATCGATAGAATATCCAAATAATGTGCCATATCAATTAGTCGATAAATAATTCATGCGTGATGTCGGCCCATACTCCAGGGAGAGCGAAGTTCGAACCATTTTTCCCGCTTTAAACACCCCCGCTTGTTCATGGAATTACCCCCCGTGTTGCTACACTTCTGTACAAATGTCACCCTCGCTTTCACTTCGACGATAATTTACATGTCTTGGCAAAATAGCAAAAGCGATAAGTAACAGATTATTAGAAACATCGTAAGAAATTGGAGGCTATTAAGGTTACAGGGAAAGATATAATTGCTGTTTGCTTTTAGCCATTTGAAACCCCTATTGGGGGTTAACAATAGTCTACAGCAATTTAAAAATAGTTCGAGGCTTCAATTACGATTAATATATTTCCATGATTTATTTCGAATGAAATCTGTGTAAAAATAATTATTTTTATATATTTTTCTTTATGTTTTATTACTATTATAAAGAAATATTTATAGGGTCAAATATTTGCAATAAGAAATGTAATATAAGTTTGATATTAAGTCTGATCATATGGATCTTTAAAGCTGAATAAGCATATAAATATTTATCTAACCTCTTCTTTATTGTTATATATATATAATAAAATATTAAAAAAATAGGATTATATTAAATGATGTATTTATTTCCTATATATTTATGCATGTATATATATATATATATATATATATATATATATATATATATATATATATATATATATAATATCTGTGTTCCCATTTGCAAACATTTATTACTTATTTATTTTACAATATATACTAAACATTATGCGATTACACATGTTTAAATTTGTATTTGTATTTTGTATACACATATACAACTTAATGAGTGAGATAAATTTAAAAACGAAAAATCTAATCATACAATGTTCGTACAACATTATTTCATTTTCTAATATTCAATTTAAAATGCAAAGAGTATACAAATGTATAAATACAAACAAAAGATATATCCTCAAAGGAAGCAATTTGGATTTATTTTATGAACAGTGGCCGAGATGCTATGCTCTCCAAACTAATAGAAGAGAGATCCTGAGTTCCATCCAAAGTCGTGCTCGTCGGCCTACCGGAGTTTTTTTTTATTTTCTTTGAAACTTGCGTGAATGAGAACTAGGATTCCTTAGAAAGACTCCCACTTGTGGCTTTTTATCCAGGACTACGTCCTTCTCGTACATAATCTGCCTGAAGTACCTACACCCTAACTCAAAAAATCCATTAAAATAGAGGATATTTTTTTCTCCGTAGAATTTTCCACAAAATGTCTGAATTATGTCAGTGCAGGAAATCTTAAACCGGCGACATCAATATTTTAAAAGCAAAAAATATGTAAGGGGTTAAGACGCCTTAGAAAGACCTCCTCTTCAGACATTCCTCTTAATCTAGATCCCTACCGTAGGAAACCGATCTTTCATATTTTTTCAGAAAATCCTTTTGGTTTAAAATAATGATATGATGAATCGTTGTCTTATTCTAAAGCAGAACTCTATACATTTGGTAATGAACAGAAATATATACATCAAATACTCTATACATTTGGTAATGAAAGCGAATTCTGAACATAAAATTTTTTATTGCACTCAAAATTTAATTTCTTGACGAAAATTATTACTTACTTTTTTATTCTTAAGCTATTACGTATTGGTGAATGCGCGGTACATTCCTCCCGTTCATTATGCGATATTTATATATATAAAGCTGAAAATTTATCAGTCTGTACCGATTTTTAGTTTTCTATACAGAGCTAAATCATTCAACTGATAACTATGAAAAGTGGTACATTTATTAATAAGGACAAAAATCTAGCTAACATAGTATTTTTTAGTTCAATTAGATAATTAGTTGAAAAGATATTAAATAAAAACTCCACTTTAACTTTAAAATTATTAAAAAGAAAAATAAATTGATGCCAAACATAAATAAATAAGTGAATATATTATGTCGACTTTGTATGTCAAAACGTGCAAACATATTTGTATTTTTTATTTAAATTAATTGTTTATGTGCAGTTCTTTTTTTTTTTTTAATTAATTTTCACAATGAATTCGAAATGTTGTAATTATGATTTTATTGAGATAGTACATGTAGAGATTCATTCTACTGCTTTTATTTTATTCCATTCAATATTTCTGTCAATTTTAACGTTTAAGGGCCCGCTTCATTCACCGCCGCCGGAAGCCGAAGCTAATGTTATTCTATGGGAATTTTTTCTTTACAAATGACTTATTAAATAATACATATTTTTAAATTCTGTTTTCACATTCTGAAAATTCTCAGCTGTTAAATTGACGGACCTTTTTTAAAAAAATATTTTTTTAATTTTTATTATTTTATTTTGAAGCTGCAAAATACGAATTTTCAATATGTGAATTTTTTTTCATTTTGCAATTTCAAGATAAAATATTAAAATTTTAAAAAATACATTTTTGAAAAAGGTGTGTCAATTTAACAGTTGAGAATTTTCTAAATGTGAAAACAGAATTAAAAAATATGTATTAGTCAATACGTTATTTGTAAAGAAAATTTCCCCATAGAATAACATTGGCTCGAGATTCCGGCGACGGTAAGTGAAGAGAGCCGTTAAGTAATTTTAATACTGAAACTGAACGGTAATAGAAATAACGCAGTTCGTAATATTATAAAGCTAAAAGGTTTTAATTTAATTTCCTCTGATACTTTCTTTGCTTTATTTTTTCTTTCATTCAAAAATTTTTTAAGCATTACTTCAACCCGAGCAGCGCTATATGTGTATACTAAATATATATATACACCTGCTAGTATTCATATATCGAATAATCCGCAAGACTTCAGATTCTTGCGGATTATATTGACATTTCATCATCTGTTTCCTTGCAACTTATTTCTTTTTATATTGCATAGCTATTTGCTATGCGAATGTTTAAAGCACCGTGTTCCGGGTTTAAACTCCGTTCAAGCATGAATATTTGTAGTGCTTTTTCAAGGGTTTTCATGTGATGAGAATTAATAATAATAATAATAATAATATAAAGAACAGCTGAACGAGAGATAATTGCTTTATTTCTTTATGCGAAAGTATCATAACGTTAATTTCAGCACTTAAAACACATACAAGAAATATATCAATGTTTGTCAAGAATCTTTTGCAGTCCTTATTCAACTAAAACTAAATAAATTAGGATAAAGTAGTGTACAAGTTTTATTTGAAATAACTAGACATAATCAGTAATAATTAGCTTTAAAACAGATAAAAAAGATTTTTATTTTCATTATCAATATGATAACATAATAAAAGATATATATGTATATATATATGTGTGTGTATTAATCTTTTTAAATAATAATTATATATATATATATATTTAATGTCCAAATTCTTTATTAACTTTATGTAATAATGTATTTCGGAATAAAATATATATTAATAATATGGTTGTGAATATATTGCGTTCATAAAATGCTATTCGAAATAAGGGAAAAAAAATCTTGATAGTTTTCATGCACATTTTTATACTATTTTCCACAGAAACACAGATTGAATCGTAAAGATGACCCCTGTCTCGAATGCCAAACAGGAAATGGATAGTTTTGAATGAATTTGGCGTACTATTATTGTGCCAAGGTCATTATTTTTTTCACACTCCTCTTTAACTTGACATTGAAAGTTTGAATCTGAGACCCCCACAAACCATCTAGCTATGCAGCAATATTTTGTTTATTCCCTTTAGAAAATAAGAAATTCTAAAGTAATGGTTTATGGCATTTTTTTTTTTTTTCTTTTTAAAAGGTTTAATGGGTGGTATATATATTATTTTAAATTGGATATTACTGGAGATTTATTGGATATGAATATAATTAAGGTATAAAACCTTTTGTTTTCAATTCATTGTGATTTTTCATTTCTTTTAAAATATCATAGCATGTATGAATTGTGAGTTTGTTTCTGCTGATCCCTATATCTTTTTTTTTTTTTTTTTCTTATTAAAATTACACAAAAAATGTATAATGTTTAAGATTTCTTTAAACTTTTGAAAAATCATAAATTTGATAATTTTAATTAATTTAAAAAATACGTAGTTAATTAATGTTGCAAATATTTTCAATGCCATTTCTCGATCATATAATAATTTAATTTAGGGTTTAAATATTAAGAATGAATTAAAATCTTTAGGATAATTAAATCACTTCATTACTTTTAATGATTAATTAATAAAAACGTTCATATATTTTTTTGTGTTATTTACATTTTTTTTTTTTTTTTTTTTTTTTTAATTCTTTTTAAATTTATACAAAAAGCTATGTGGTATTTAAAGATTGTATAAGCTTTGTAAAAATTAAAAATAATAGACTTAATTAGTTATAATGAAAAATAGCAAAATTTAAAGAAAAAAAAAAAAAAAAAAAGGAAAGAAAGAAAGAAAATTTTCAATGTTATTTCAAGATTCGTAAAGCAATTTATAATTTTCATGTGCTAAATTTTCATGTTTTAACACATAATTTGCATTTTAATAAAAATAACGCATTTTTTTCTTTCTTTCTAAAAATGAAAATTTTAATCTTTAAGATAATTTAATAATTTCATTGCTTTCAATTATTGACGTATTAAAAAAAAATTTCTTATATATATATACATATATATAATATATATATATATATATATTTTTTTTCTTTAATTGAAATATTTGTACTTACTTAATAGTAGAGAATTTTATATACTTAATTTATTTTGGAAAATTCTGATTAAAATTTTATGTTAATGTGTAAATTCTAAACCAAGTTGTGTTAAGGAAATAACATTGATTTTTCGCTTTTTAATTATCCATTTTTTTTTTTTTTTTTTTTTTTTTTTTTTTTTTGTAATTCATAATAATAGTTACAAAAATTTTAAACGCTAAAATATACTTTCCACATGAAATAATTTTTTCTGTGATTTTAGTTAGCAGACAGATAAAAATTTTAAAATCAAAATGCAAATAAAAAAAAAAAAAAAAAAAAAAAAAAAAAAAAGCGAAAAAATTAATGAGTAAATTATCAAAAATAATTCAGTTAATTAATTATTTTTAATATTTTAATTTATTTTTAATAAGTACAATTTAATTTATCTTACGAGTCGTGAAAAATTATTGAACTTTTTTCTACATTAATAATTGTGCAGGTTTTTTGTAATTGATTAATCTTAAATTAATAATTTTTCAAAAAAGCTAAAATAAGTCTTAAACACCGAATAGAGTTTTGTGTAATTTTATTAGGAAGTTTAAGAACTTGTGATTAACAGAAGCAAACTCATATTTCATACATGCTACGACATTTTAAAAGGTATGAAATCCAATGAATATACATGAAAATTTGATTAAAACATTTACAAATAACATCACTAAGTAAACAAAACGATATCATATAACGTCGAAACAAATATGATAATAAGGAAGAAAAATACATTGTAAAACACTAGAAATGATATCGTAAGATAATCCACATGACATCATATAACGTCGATAAGTAATCAGTAGACAATCATATGGTCGAAAAGAGGGAGAAAAAGCATCAGGGTTGTTTTAAAAATGCTCAGAGTCCGATGATCGATCGGTGGTTTACCGGGCGGACATATAGCACTTCCTGGCGACGTCAGGAAATGAGGTCGTTTCAACGAAAAATAGTCAAACGTGGACATTCGGCCGAAGTTCGGCCAATAATTATTTGCTGTTTGGGTATGTTTCGCATTTCGAGGTACGATGTCGATCGAACGCAAAAAGTTTTATGAGCTAAAATTCAAAAATTTATACATTTAAAAACTTTTTTTTTTTTTTTTTTTTTTTTTTTTTTGCTCCATTTTAAAAAAGATAAAAGTATAAAGTAAATATAAATTGCAGTTTGAGTATTATAATTTTTTTTTATTGTGAAACAAATGTGAAAAAAAATTTTCCTTTTACCGCTTCGCAAAAATTAGCAATTATTGGTACGTTTTATTGTAAATATACTGTAAAAAGTTTAAAATGTGTTTACTTTAGGTGCATATAATGTTCCTTTTGTGCATTGAAGTATAAGTATGCAGAATAAGGGGCTTTTGAGGGAAGTTATGGAGAAATTAGTTTTCGGATTTCGCCGTACAATGTCGTCCGGACGTGAAAACTCATATAATCTCATATTAAAAAATTTATATATTTAAAAGCTTTTTTCTTTTTGCTCCATTTTAAAGAAAATAATAGATAAAAGTATAAAGTATATATAAATTGCATTTTGAGTATGATTTTTTTGTTTTTTGTGATACAAATGTGAAAAACAATTCCCTTTTAGCGCTTCGCAAAAATGAGCAATCATTGGTAAGCGTTATTATAAATATACTGTAAAAAGTTTAAAATGTGTTTACTTTAGGTGAATATAATGTTCCTTTTGTGCATTGAAGTATAAATATGCAGAATAAGGGGCTTTTGAGGGAAATTTTTAACAAATTAAGTTTCACATTTCGAGGTACGATGTCGATCGAACGCAAAAACTTTTATGAGCTGATATTAAAAAATTTATACATTTTAAAACTTTTTTTTTTTTTTTTTTTTTTTTTTAAATCCATTTTAAAGAAAATAATAGATAAAAGTATAAAGTAAATATAAATTTCATTTTGAGTAGGATTTTTTTGTTTTTTGTGAAACAAATGTAAAAAACAATATCCGAGCGCTTCGCAAAAATGAACAATTATTGGTAATTTTTATTGTAAATATACTGTAAAAAGTTTAAAATGTGTTTACTTTAGGTGAATATAATGTTCCTTTTGTGCACTGAAGTATAAGTATGCAGAATAAGGGGCTTTTGAGGGAAATTTTTGAGAAATTAGTTTTCGGATTTCGGCGTACAATGTTGCCCGGAAGTGAAAACTCATATAATCTCATATTCAAAAATTTATATATTTAAAAGCTTTTTTTCTTTTTGCTCCATTTTAAAGAAAATAATAAATGAAAGTATAAAGTAAATATAAATTGCATTTTGAGTATGATTTTTTTTTTTTTATTTTTTTTTTTTGTGATACAAATGTGAAAAACAATTTCCTTTTAGCGCTTCGCAAAAATAAGCAATTATTGGTAAGTTTTATTGTAAATATACTGTAAAAAGTTTAAAATGTGTTTACTTTAGGTGAATACAATGTTCCTTTTGTGCATTGAAGTATATGAATGCAGAATAAGGGGCTTTTGAAGGAAATTTTTAAGAAATTAGTTTTCGTATTTCGCGGTACAATGTCGCCCAAAATTTATATATTTGAAAGCTTTTTTTTTTTTCTTCATTTTAAAGAATGTAATAGATAAAAGGATAGAGTAGTTACAAATTGCATTTTCAGTATGATTTTTTTTTTTTTTTTTTTTTTTTTTGCTTCATTTTAAAGAATGTAATAGATAAAAGGATAGAGTAGTTACAAATTGCATTTTCAGTATGTTTTTTTTTTTTTTTTTTTTTTTTTTTTTTTTGCTTCATTTTAAAGAATGTAATAGATAAAAGGATAGAGTAGTTACAAATTGCATTTCCAGTATGATTTTTTTTTTCGTTTTTGTTTTTTGTGAAAGAAATGTGAAAAAAAAAAAAAATTCCTTTTAGCGCTTCGCAAAAATTAGCAGTTATCGGTAAGTTTTATTGTAAATATACAGTAAAAGATTTGAAAATGTTTTCTCTTCAGATGAATTTCATGTTTTTTTTGTGCATTGAAATATAAATAAGCAAAATATGGTGCTTTTTATAAAAAAAAATTAACAAATTAGGTTTCACATTTCGAGATACTGTGTCGATCGAAAGCCAAAAACTGATATGAGTTCATATTCAAAAATTGATACATTTAAAAACTTTTTTTTTTTTTGCTTCATTTTAAAGAAAATAGTAGATAGCATTATTAAATAGATATAAATTGGAGTTTGATTAGTATATATATATTTTTTTTTAATTAGCAGGTTTTTTTTTTTTTGTTTGTTTGTTTGTTTGTAAATATACAGTAAACCACTTTCATGGCATGTTTTGTTTAAGTAAATTACATGTTTCTTTTGTGCACATACATGTATAAATATGCATAATAAGGTGATTTTATACAGATCAAAATAAAAGCATTGGCATAAGTTTTTAAACAGACACACACATATACAAAATAGTCTGAATTTTGTAGAACATGTCTCATAGTAACATTAAAATAGGAATTTAAACTCATTTAGAATGATGAATGTCAATTGTTTTTGATACTTTTTATTAATTACTTTCAAAAATTTCATGATTTTATTTTTATTACAAAGCTATTTTTTGTTTTTTTGTTTAAGCATTTTTAATGTAGTTATATAACTAAATTTTTGCTAATAACTATTAATGTTTTTGAAAAATTCTTTCCCTTTTTGTTATGAGTGTAAATAAAATCAGATTTTCTAAGATTTTTTTTTTTTTTTTTCAATTTTAAATCTAGCCTAAAAATATATAAATAAAACAAGTTAAATTTTGAATGTATAACTTATTTAACGCCTTTTTAAACGTTTTGATTAACTGATAACTTTTAATTAACTTTACAATTTATATTTTATCTTTTATTGTATAAACAGATCTGAATTATTCGTCTGTTATTTTTCATAATAGAAGATTTCAAAAAAAGAAAAATTTCATGACAACTAAATTATATTTTAATCTGAATATCGAGCACCGTTTTGAAAAAGCTTTTTTAACTGATATATAAGCGGATATAATGTTAAATAAAAAATAAATTAACTAAAATTTGTATTTAATTATTTATTTATTTATATTTCTTGTAATTATTTACCATGTATGTGAAAAATTTCAGATTTTCTGTAGATTTTACTGAAACCTCTTAAAAATATCTTTAAAAATATAATCTGCAGAATATCTTAAGTTATTTGGCCCACTTTTAAGCCTATATATTTTGAAAAAAATCTTAAGATTATATTCTGTAAATTTTCTTCAGAAATATGAAGAAAATCTGCAGAATATGTAGGCTTAAGAAGTGGCCAAATAACTTAAGAGGGGACAATACCTAATCTCGCCGGCAGCCTTCGCCCATGTTATTCTATGGGAAAATTTGTTGCTACAATTACACATTACCTAATGAATATTTTTACATTCTGTTTTCGCAGTCAAAAAATTCATAACCGTTAAATGAGTACTCATTTTTGAAAAATTCATTTTTTTTTTTTTTTACATTTTAATTTTGAGTTCAAAAATGCGATTTTTCACGAAATGCATTTTTCTCATTTTCTAATCGCAAAATGAAATACTAAAATTTAAAAAAAATCAATTTTTGGAAAACAAGTACTAATTTAACGTTTATGAATTTTCTAAATGTGAAAACAGAATTGAAAAATATTCATTAGGTAATGAGTAATTATGTAAACAAATTTTCCCATAGAATAACATGGGCGAAGGCTGCCGGCGAGATTAGGTATTGTCCGCTCTTAAGATGTTCTGTAGATTTTTTTTAAAGATTAATTTAAGATTATTTTTAGTGGGGATACTATAAATACGGGAATGCCGCTTATGCATAATCTTTTTTTTTCTTTTTTTTTTAACAAGTAGTTCTCTTATAATAATGTCTCGGGAACGCAGCTTTCTTTTGTGTACTACCCTAGCCCTCTCGTTCCAGAACTGTAACACAATAATGAATTAGCATCAAACTATCGGATTATAAAAAAAGAATGTGGTCGTTATTTGCATATATACGTTATCTAATAAAATAATGTTTGTTACTTTTTTAAAACAAATTGCTTTTTAACCGAAATAAATTCGGAAAAGACATTTCAAATAAAATAAAATAAAAATGCGTAATAGCTATTCAATCATCTATTGCAATAAATTTATTTGTGTTGTAATAATAATAATAAAAAAAAAAAAAACATGTAATTGTAATAATAATAAAAAGAAAAACAATAGTAATAACAAGGAATCAAACTTGAATAAACGGAAACGATAAATTTATTACTTACTTCATACTTAAATCAATTTGCATTACAGAATATATTTAAGTTTGAATGAGAAAATAAAGCATTTTTATTCCCTTTTCCAGAAAGAGGTTTTCTAAAAATATACTAATAACATAAAATGCCATTTAAAAGAAAGTCAATTATTCATTTTAAGCTTAACCTTAATTCCTTATCCCAAAATGCAAACGTAAGCACTAGAAAAGTACATTCATTATTTTAGAATTAACTCCAAAGTCAAATCGTCTTTCTTTTCAAGTTAAGTATTTTCGAAATAGAAGTCATATAAACGAAACATTAAATATTAAAACGTAAAAATCTTTTGTTAAGTACATTTACTTATTCTGTTAAGTTTAATACGTTCAAATTTTATGCTTCTTTTCTTGAATTTATGGACGATTTTAAACAGATAATGTATTTTTTATGGAAATGTTAAAGTGAATTGAATTATTTAATTCATTTAAAGTCATCATTGAATGTTATTATTATTTATCACCAGCCCATATTTTCTTTTCTTAAAAAAAAAAAAAAAAAAAAAAAATCACTACCAAATATCACCTGGCTAGGGTTTATTTCATACATAAATCCCTTAACAACATTGAATGAAAACTAAAATATAAAATTCTTATATAATTTTCTGAGTTATTATTTATTACTAACTCGAACTTTTGAGTTATTATATATTTTCAAAACTACGAAATTTATAGGAAAGTCTTCATAGTCTTAAATAAATAGTATATAGTATTCAAAATGAGACAAACCAATTAAAATTGTGGATATAAGATGACCCTACCCCCCTAAAAATATATAAAAAGGACATTTTGCTGTATGTGTTACTTTAGTTCTCATACTTTTTCGAAAACGTGTATACATTTATAGAAAATAAATACAATTGGATTTTTATAACAACAACCAATCTCATTCGTCAAATTCTAACAGATACTGTAGTTTTTTAAAGAAATTAAAAGTAAATTAATTTGATATATTTTTTTAATTCACTGTGAAAATAATGAATATTTATCACCAGGCGATATTTTTTCTTTTTTGTTGTTAAAAATATTTTAGGGCGAAATGGGATAAGTTTAACATCTCCTTGACATTCAATTTAGACTTTACTTTCACGTAATTTGTTTACATCTCTCTTTATCACACTTAGTGTTATGAAACAGATATAAATATAAAATGATGCGGCTAGTTATTCAAGTTTGTACTCATTCTTGCATTTCTAGTCTCTGACAGCATGCACATATCAAAATGTAACATAATATAGTTATGAACTCACTTGAACATTTCTGTGGTCAATCAATTGAACAATTCTTTGAATGTAGATTTGTAATATACATTACGATTTTTTTTTTCCATTATACCCGTCATTGCACTTACCCGAGATATTTAGGATATCGCGCAAGTGTATCTAAGGGGTTACATTTGTCCCAAGCGTCTCTTCACTTATATGTTTATATATATATATATATATATATATATAGATAGATAGATATAATAGCAAACCCATGCGAAATTTTCACAGTTTCCTTATTCCTCCTTTCCTTTCTTTTTCTTTTTTTTTTTTTTTTTTTTTAATTTAGCTTTAAAATTTGAAATTTATATGTCTTATACAAATTTCAACATCCAATTAAAATTTTAATTCACCAGAAGCGAAATTTATACTAGTTTTTGGATGAAACGCTAATGAGAGCTAAACCAAATCATTCAAAGAAAAGTTTCATAATAATATTTATGTTTGACGACCCAGTTTTCATATTTCCTATATGCAAGACTGCTTTAATAAAGGGCCCCTATGGTGACATTTAATTTTTTACAGCCGTGTTGGCGAGATTCCTTTAATTTATTTCATCATTTATTCAATTTGGCATAATTTTTTGATAAAAACACTTAGTACATATTTTGATTATACATTTTATTTTTGCATTTTTCAGTCATTTTATAACAAAAGTTATTATTTTGTTTATATCTTTAAATTGTTACTGGGTTTAAAATAACACTTTAAAGGATTGTATGTAACTTTTAAAAATAAATGTTTCTATAAAATGATCTAATCAGACAAATGTCGTCTTTTTTTTTTTTTTTTTTTTTTTTTTTTTTTTTAATCAAGCAACTGAGTCCACGTGCTTAAATATTACTTGTATGTTATTGTTTATCCTCGCGTATTTTATTGTCATTATTGAATCGTTTCTACAGAATATGATCGTAACTGTTCCACGTTAGAAAAATATTATATTAATGTACCTTTTTTTTGTAAGATAACATATAAATGCAGTTAAAATACAGTGGAATTATTAAGTAATAAAACGCAATAATTTTCATTCCATCCAATTATTATGTTTTATTTCATACATATTCTCTTTAATAATTATTTTTATTGCATTAAAATAAAGTGGAACGACGATGAATTAAGAAAATAACAAACTACTTACCTATTATAGTACAACAAAACTGCAACGCCATGTTTGCAGGTATTAATTTTACCCGCTTTGCAGGAACATTCAACATCTTCAATGTCCCACACATTTTCATTGTTTATTAAAGAACAATTAATTGTGTGTGGGGTTTTTCCTTCACAGCAGTGGATCTGAGGCAAACTGCTTCTATAATAACAGTATTATTATCTTTCGATTTCACGTGGCACAAAATCAGATGATTAGAAACTAGTATTTGTTCAGCTTCGGTTAGGCATCTACTTCCGATCGAACTTTGAATAAATTGTAATATTTTTTCCAAAGGCAATCGATATTCCATGATGTGATGGCAGAAAATTTATAGAACAGATACCAATTTACAAACACAACAATAATAGATACACGTGGCTATTATATTTACTAACATCAACAGTTGCAAAAGCGCCATCATTACAAACGCGGATGTGTGAATGCATACGTAATATTTCTTACGTACAGGAATATATCTTTTCCTTTAAGCTTGCCGAAAAGGGATTTTATAGATTTAGATTCAGATAAAGATAGAGATAAAGATATAAATGTATACATACAGATGCATATCAGTGTTTAATTTTCAATGAAATTTAATATCATTTTGTTGGTTAGTTTTTGTTGGATTGTTAAAAAAAGAGAATAATAATAATGATAAAAATAAATAGGTGTAACACACTCGTGTATTTAGAAGGAAATGTTCAAAACACTATAACGACTCCGGATATTTCAAAATAGTTCCAGATTAATGAAATATTTTACTATATGTTTACTTGTATTACATATATTTATGGGTAGAGTAGTAGACTGAGGTTACACTTGTCACATACCATGAAGTAGGACAAATATTTAGTTTTCTTAGGTGGCATTCATGGTTAAAATTTATAGAATGCTTATATTTTTAAAAGTTAATAAGTTAATTTTTATGATTTTATGACTATTTTATAATTTTAAGTATAATAGAAACTGACTTAAATTGTCAATCCAGAACTATGCTGAAATGTGGTTAAACATTTTCAACTTGATACTATTTGTTTTCCTCATTTGATTTAAGCTTATTTGTTACCTAAACACGTTATTACCAATAATGTAAAATTTATATATGATTCTTATATTATTGTATATTAATTTGAATAAAATTTTAAAAATTATGAATTCAACAACTTTTTTCCACTACCTCTGAATTGTAAAAGTGGCAATTTTCCACGAGTGAAAGCCCATTTGAGAAAATAGAATATTGGAAACTCAATGCTTTTTTTTTTATTTTGCATAATATACTTTTAACTCAGTAATACTTCAAAATCTAATAGACAACACCGTGTTATGCAGTTAAGTTTATTTTAAAGTAACAAAAGTTAAGAAAAATTTCTGTGTAATTGTTTTCTTATAAGTAAAATTAATATATAATTATACACCTCTATTTAATAATACTAGCTAGTAACAAATTGGAATTTATCTTCTAAAGCTATGTCTAAAATTTCAAATACTCAAAAAATAAATCAAAAGAAAAGTATTTAAATAAATTGTTAAAAAAAAATACTTATGCATTACACCACTTTATGGGCAGGAAGACGCATCTGACGAGTTTTATATTTTAGAAATCAGCATCTAACATTAACAACGCCCACCAAGATTCATACGCATGCTGAAATATCAACAGTCTGATAACTCTGTTTACACAGATTACCTTTATTTAATGGTTAGTTATATTATTATTATTTTTTTTTTATAAAAAATCTTTATCAACTAATTATTATATAAAATTTACCTAGAAGTTGGAAAGATTTTATATTTCCAGCAACCTCTTGACTACTCATTTTCAGTTTCTAAAGCTGTAAGAATAGTAATTGGAGTAACAAGTTTTATATTTAAATTATTTTGAAAAGGGAGGGTTGACTATTAACTAAAGTCTAAATAAGTACTACTTGCAATGGAGTCAACACACTCTTCTGTGTTTGCGATGTACTGTTAAGTGTATAAACTCACCATACTATTAAGTTACTACTACTTGATGAACTTCTGCATAAACGTCTACAATTTGCATTACGATCTCGCACAAACTACTTGGAATTATCATAAACACACCTATTCGTTTAAAGCACGTTACTTAAATCGATTACGACTGGAAAATCTCGGCGCAACTTTTACCTTAAACCACCTTTTCAAAAATAATGACAACCAACTGAGACGCCTTGAGCTTCGCAACTTAAAAAGCGTTAAAACTAGGTTGAAGACAATATTGCCTCCTAAAAAAAAAAAAAAAAAAAAAAAAACTTTTTATAGATATCTATCGCTTAAGATATTAGAGCTATTTTTAGGATTTGATTGTTCAAGGCAACATATATTGACAATGATTGCAAACGATCTAGTTAAACAAGTAATATTTAAATTAATTACAAAACATTACAAATTAAATGGAGCAATTAATACTACAACATATGTATATTCTTTAATTACAGTGATCATTGTTTTAGATGCTATGCTTAAACTTGAATATCCTGTAGTGAACTTTAAAAATAAATATAATTTTCGCTTGAGATTTTAAAGTACAGTGTGCATATGCTCTTAAAATATTTCTAGTTACAAAGACTATTCAACTTCATCAGAAAGTACTAAATTTCTACAAAATAGTACAAAACTTGAAAAGAATATTTATTCTGTTATTTTTATAAACATAGATTAATCTTCTTTGCTAATAGTTATATTAAAAAAAATAAGAAATTTTAAAAATCTTAAAATTAAAACTTATGCGATCGTTAAACAATAATCCTTTAAATGAAGAAAACTTAAAATAACCAAAATTAAAGTCAATAAAAACAATAACTGGATTAATTAAGTTCCTTTATTTGCTGTTTGTATAATTTATATGTTAAAAAGTTCCTTTGTACTTTTTTAAAGTATAATTTTAACTTTTGTATATTTTCATTTGTTTTAATGTCGCATTTGCATCATTGTACAACGTACTAAATTTTCGGCTAAACTTACTTAGGTTATAAAACGCGTTTAAAGCTCACGATACTACTTGTTTTTATAATTGCATTGTTTTCATATTCTCAGTATTGTTTTTTCTGAATTTTCAAAGGAATTGACATTTTATTAATATCTTTAGCGATTCATTTTATATAATGTCACATTTGTGAAATTTTCTAAATATTTATAACTTTTAACCTGCTCTCTTTTTCATATCACTTTTGATACGTTTACAAACATATGTACTATTTTTTTTGTGTGTGTATACACCATAAAAAATACATTTTCTTACACTCTTACGCATAATTAAAACATATACATATATGTATTTAAAGCATTGGCATTTCCATTTTGCGATAATATATTTAGATGTGTTTACATTGAGTGCGTAAGTTGGACATTTACCTGAATGTTTAACATATTCTGTTTGCAGTGAACTCAAATGAAAAATAAATAAATAAATAAATAAAAACAGATAAAAACCTATTCTATATTATACATGTTTCCAATAAAACTTTTTTTTTAATTTCAAAATTAGAGAGAGTAAAATATTTTTAAAGCAAACCTCATTTCTAATAATTTAAAAATAAACTGATTGTCCTTTCCGCATAAGTTGTATAAGAACTTTAAGTTATATTCTTAATATTTTATAAATTATGATAAAAATATTCAGAAATGCATAACAATATAAAAATTGGACATAAAATTAATATATGCCATTTTTAATATTCAAATTACATTCTTTAGTATTAAAAACGGTGAAAAGCAACTTTTAAATGATTTATAAAATATTAATTTTTAATTTACTGCTTTTAAAAAAATTAAATTCATTTGAAAACTCAAAATAATTGTTTTCTATGGAGCAATTATTTCAATTTCTAAAATCAATTAATTCATTTTAATAAATTGATTGAATGAATAAAATACCGCAAAATTACGACTAAGTTTTCCAATAAAATTCTTTTGCAAGAAAAAGAATTTATGGGAATTTCTAAAGCTTAAATATTCCGAAAAATAAATAATTAAAATTATCGAGGTTAAAATTTAATTTTAGCTATAGAACAAAAAAGATTTAAAATTATTATGATTAAAATTTACTTTTGAAGCAGAATATAAAGTGCGGTATTTTGAATAATATTATTCTAAACGACTTTCTCCCTCCCTCTTATTTTTCTTTTTTCGTGGCTATTAAAAATTTATATCAAAACATACATGTATTACTTACTGAAAATGCAAGTTTTTTTTTTTTTTTTTTTTTTTTTTTTTTTTTTTAAATACTGGACAAGCATTTCAGAATTGAATTAAATTTATACAATCCGGCATTTTTTAAGCGTTAAATAGATTCATAATAAATTTTTAGATTTAAATTTACAAATTACAGTATAAATTTACTAAAACTATTAAAACAATCTGTTTTTCGAGTTTACTTAACATTTAAATATAAATAATCTCATTTAACAACATGTTATAGTTTCAACCTTTATGGAATTTTAATAAAATATTAATACATAAATGAAACGCAGTGCATTATTTCTGTAATTACATACACTGCTCGACACTGAAAATGCAACACCAAGAAGGAATGACAATAACGGAATGAAATTTGTTCGACACATACACTATAGTAGGAAGAACAATTGATTAAAATTTCAGGAAATATGGTGTAATATGTACTGAGAAAACAGTATATAAAGCAACGACCTCTGTGAGCAATAACAGCACATATCTGCCTAGGCATTGAATCGAACAGCGATTGGATGACATGTGCGGGTAGAGCACTTCATGAAGTTTTAACACGATGCCACAATTCATCGATTGAAGTTACTGGTGACTGATGGGGGGCCAGTCGCTTTTCAACGATTAAACAGTCAGTTTCATTTGTGCGAGATCAAGAGAACGCGCTGGCAGAGCAACAGTCGAACACATTCGGCATCAATGATGGTTCAGACAATATGGACAACTTGCGGTCGTGCATTGTCCTGCTTAAATGTTGCGCTTCGGAGGCCTTGAACATAAGGCAGAGCTATGGGCCTTAACTCGTCAGAAATGTAATAGCTGATATTCAGAGTGGCGGGAATGAAAACAAGAAGTGACCGGGACGTGTATCCGATGGTACAACATACCATCAATCCAGGTGGTGACTCAGTATGCGGCTACCAAAATTCTGATTACCCTCAAAAATGCATCACTGACATGGGCGCATTAATGTGTGATCAACGATGAACTTGGACGCAGGAATGGCGTGAAGTCACTTTTCAGACAAATCACAATCCTGTTTACAGCATCAAGATTGCCTTATCCGTATTTAACGGCATTATGAACAATGCACATTGCCAGCTGGGATTCGACATCATCATACTGTCCATCATTTGCAATGATGTTATGGGATACACGTCTTGATACATTGGATACACGTCTCGATTACTCCATGTTCCTATTCCTGGCACTCTGAACAACGGCCATTAAATTTCTGATGAGTTAAGGCCCGCCCCTCTGCCCTATATTCGATACCTCCGTAGCGAAAAATTTAAGCAAGATAATGCATGACTGCAAGTTGTTTGTATAGTCTTGACCTTATTTGATACAGAATATGTTCGACTGTTTCTCTGGCCAGCGCGTTCTCCTGATCTGGCACCAATGAAAATGACTTTTTAATCATTGAAAAGCGTCTGGTCCCCCACCACTCACCAGTAACTTCGATCGATGAATTGTTGCATCGTGTTGAAGCTTTATGAAGTACTCTACCCGTACATGTAATCCAATCGCTGTTCGATTCAATGACTAGGCAGATATGTGCTGTTATTGCTCACAGAGATCGTTGCTTTATATACTGTTTTCTCAGTACATATTACTCCAAATTTCCTGAAATTTTAATCAAATGTTCTTCCTACTATAATGTCTGTGTCCAACAAATTTCATTCCGTTATTATCATTCCTTCTTGGTGTTGCATTTTCAATGTCGAGCAGTGTATTATGTTATTAAAAAATATATATGCAAATAATCAAATTTTGGAGTGAAAATTTTTCAGTAGACAATGAGTTGAAAAAAAAAAAAAATAATAAAATGAAATAAATTTGAAACTCTAGGACTGACAATAAATAGTAAAATTATTTTATCTTATGTCTGTTTCAACATGATAAGAAAAAAAGAAATGTATTTATCAGCAGAGAATTTATATTTTATATACCCGTAATTCAATAATCCAAAATATACATTTAAAATTTTAACAAAACTTCTATTAATAATATAGTATCCATTATGGTATTAAAAACAATGCCTCTATTTGCATATATATACATGTTATGCCTATTACAAAATTTTAATATATATATTGCTACATAAATTCTCGGAATGTTTTTTTTTTTTTTATAATCTACATAAATAAAACAAAACTTTTCTCGGAAAATCGCGCTGAATCGGTACATTTTGTGATACGCTTACATTTCACACATCCTGGAAACAAATTATGCCTTCAGATTATTTTCTGGGCGTTTCTGGGCATGTCCTTATGCCTGTATGTTAATAAAGGTATTTTTGTCTGGTTATCACGTGAGAATTCAGACTGAATTCAATGATACTTTGCAGGCATTTAGGGCAAGGGTATTTGTCAGGTACTCAAAATTATATCGAAAGACCATTTCTAAATTTTAATTATATTTAAAGATATACGCAAAAAGAGGGTTGTGTATGCACGATATAACGTTTGTCAGTAAACCACCGTGAATAAAAAAAAAAAAAAAAAAAATACATTTCAGACATCAAAGAAGTTCAAATTGGCTTCCGAATATTTTCGGTGTGTGCATGGAAGGGTTGGAGGCTCACAGAATGTTTTTCCGACCGGGTATTACGTGAAAATGGCTGAACAAAATTCAATGAATCTTGGCAGAGGTTTAGTCCTGAATGCAACTTAAAGTTATAGTGACCGAACATTTGGAATTTTTAATTACGTTTAAAGATATGGTCGAAAATTTCTTGCTCATGCGCAATAATGATTTTCTTAGTAGAACCGTGGAATGGAAAAGAATTTGCGATACCTTTGTGTTTCAGACATCAAAAAAGCCAAACATACCTTCAGACTATTTTGTGTATGTTTGCAAAAGACAGCGGGGGATTCTCTTTTTTGATCGGATATTGCGTGAAAACGTAGAGACCAAATGAACAACGGCCGCATTCATCATTAATGTCAACTTCCAATTTAACTCAAAAACTTCAAAAGCGTCTAAAAGAAGTGTATAAAAATTTTGGCACACAGCTTTTGCCATCTATCATCAAAGATTTCATATAATTTTTAATAGGTTAACTTCAGTTTAAAATCTAAAAATTACAATGCCGCTGCATGGCAGAAGCAACACCTCATTTTTTTTGAAAATCTACGTACTGACTTTATGCGCTCATAGCTGCCAACTTAATCCGGAAAATCGTTAGTACTGCCCCTTTTTCTACACCCCTTAATTTTTAAAGTATTTTTCTTTTTAATTCATCGAAGATACATTTGAAGAAAAATACTCTAAAAATTAAGTGGTATAGAAAAAGGGGCGGTACTATCAATGTGCCAGATGAGGTTGACAGTTTTGTGTGCTTTTGAAGTATACGGGTTTAACAGGCAGTTTACGTTATTAGTGTATACAACTATTGGTGTACACATGCGTGTGTACGTCATTTAAGTCTGAACCCGACATAAAATCATATCTATCAATCATTTTGAAATTTAATTAAATTTATATTTATAAGCAAAAACATTTGTGTATGCAAAGTAAGATTTTAATAATTAAAACTTCCAAGATTTAAATGAAATTTCGTTATTTTTACCATGCGAACGTAAAAATAAAATATCAAAATTTTCAGTCTTTGTGTGTGTGTGTGTGTGTGTGTGTGTGTGTGTGTGTGTGTGTGTGTGTGTGTGTGTGTGTGTGTGTGTGTGTGTGTGCGTGTGTGTGCAGAAGTGTGCCTCTAATATACCTATTTATTTATTTATTTATTTTGTCAAAAACATCACGTAGAAACGACTATACACAATTGAATAACCTTGACAGGGGTTTTCGCCTGCACTGAACATAAAATTATATCCATTGAAAATTTCGAAGTTTTAATTTAATTTAGATATATGGGAGAAAATGTTTATGGCCTGCGCATGAAGATTTTGTTCAATAAATATTAGGATGGTATAAAGTAGAAGTTCCAGCATTCTTGTATAAGTGCTTGCATACTGTCCAGGTCCATTTTGCTGTAAAAGATTTAAATGGCCGAGAAAGTAAAAAGACTGAGTAATAAATAATAATGTATTTTTATTCTGGAGATTTTCATAGAGCAATTTAACATCTTTTCAAAGTGGCAGTACACATAGTCTGTCAATTTCGAGAATGTAAAGGCATGAGGTGAGAGAGAGGGTTTTAGAGTACGTATTGACTTGACAACGATCTAGGAGCGAATTCTGAAGTTGTCTATATCGCAATCAAGATCAGACTGCTGAATTACGCCAAGATTTTTGAAATAGTGGCAAATTTTACAGCCAAACATAATCCATTGTCTTTAGAATAAATTAATATAAATATTTTGAATTTAGAATGTTCGTTAAAGAATTAACGCCAAACATTTATGCCAAATTTTATCGCCAGAAAATCTTTGAGTAAGGGAGACACAAAGACTACGATTTTACACACCCTGTCATTAAGAAAAATATAAATAACCCTTTAATGATATTGCAACGGAAATTATTGATTAATTTATTTCTAACAAAGTGGACTTGCGCAATTTAAAAGAATGAAAATGTAATTATATATATATACAACGGTTTATAAATGAAAATAATATTTTTATATTTTATTTATTATATGATGTAGGAGAGATTATAATTCTGAGAGATGTCATTTAAAAGGTGACTAGCAGAAATAAATTATTTATTTTAAAGAATATGTTTTTTGTTCTTAGAAGATTTATGTAATAGCTTAACGGAATATAAAAGTAATTCAGAATTTCGTTAAATATTTTTATTAGCCATTTAATTTATTGAAAATATAGTAATTAATTATTGCATTTATTTAAAGCTGTAATTAAAATCATATATGTGAAGGAACGACTTCACAGATGTCTTTACGATTCAAACATAAAGGAAGCCGCAAATACCTTTAGAATATTCAATGCGTGTTTCTTCGTTTATTCAGATATCATCTAAAAACGGTTGAAAAGACTAGAAAGCCATTTGGTAAATATTTAGGCACATACCCAAGCTAAAATTAAATCTACCAACTATTTCAAAATTTTAATTAATTTTAGAGATATTGCCAACAATCTTCTTACGCCATCGAAAAATTGGTTTTGAGAGTAAAACGTGTAGAATTGAAAATAAACTGCAATCATTTTAAGTTTTAGTCATCAAGATGTCTAAAATTGCTTTCGGAATATTTTCTGTGCGTATATGTGTTTTGGAATGTGTCTAAAACACATTATTATTATTATTTTGTATGGATATCATGTGAAAACGGCTGGATAGAATTTAATGACACATGGTGTTGGTTTATGCCTGTACACAATTTAAAATTATATTTATGTATTATTTCAAAAATTTTAATTAGATTTAAATGTATGGGCAGATATTTTTAGATATTCTTTGAGCATGCGCATGCGCACTATTTCTGTTTTTTTTGTTTATTTATTTATTTGTTTGTTTTTGTCAATAAAACACACCGAATAAAAATATATTACCGTATCCTCACGTTCAGATATTAAGGAAGTTAAAAATATCTTTCGTTGGAAGTGGGTAGTTGTACAAGAGTGTCTGAAACGCCTTCTCTATCCAGAAAACATTAAAATTTGTCTGGGCGGAAAAGAAGGACAATTGCCCTGTACTCAATCTAGATTATTATGTATGGACTATTTTAAAATTTTGATTAGTATTGGAGTTATGATTAAAAAAAACTTTTGCGCATACGCAATAGCACTTTTGTTTTCTAAACACGTTACTTTTCTAAACTATTTGAACTTTTAAAAACCCAGTTAAACTACTACGTCAGAAACGCCAAAGAAAAATATTTGAGATGCATACAGCTGTTTCGGTAGCCTTAAGCGTACCGTCTTCTGTGCAAAAAGAATTCTGAATTTGGAGAAGTGCTCGTGTATATAGGAGAGGGACCGAATTTAGTTCAACCAATAGGATTACGGGAAAGGTGGAGAGTGTGGCCAATAGGAATTTAGGAATGTTAGCTGTGTAAACAGTAGAAAAATTAAGAAAATGTGGACTGAATGTAAAATTTCCAACAATCAGACAAATAGGGAACAGCAAAATCACAATTTACAAGTTTTTTGAATTTTTTTATGAATATGAAAAGCTTCAAAGAAATCGAGTTCAAAGAAAGTATGTAATTTACTTTCCTTTAGTTTATTAGATCTATAAAGTGTTAAGTGTGAAATTAAAGTAAAGGATCAAGTAACTCGATTTAAATGTTGAACTTATTTTATATGCATTTATATCCTTCATGCTTTAATTATCATTTATTATTATTATTATTATTATTATTATTTGTAATTTCCTTTGACTTGAGTCCTGAGTAATTTTCTTCGATTAAATGATTGTTTTTTATTTCTTATGTAATTATGTTCGTCAAGCTGAGTAATTTTTACAATTAAAAGATTGTCTTATTTTACATGTAGTTATCTTCGGCAATTTTTTTTAAATAAAATTTTTTGTAGTTTCATTTAACTTTGGTCCTGAGTAATTTTTACTTAAAACTTTATGTTTAATTATTGACTTTAAAATGGGAATTTAATAGCTTAAAAGGTAAAAGAAAATTCTAAAATTTGGGTCACTGGTTTTCAGGAATTTGATTTTTTGTGTACAGTTAAAAAAAAAAAAAAAAAAAAAAAAAAAAAAAAAATCTAATGAAGGTATATCCTTCAGCCGAGTCTGGTTATTGCATTTATTTCAGCCAGTTGAGTAGCAGGTCTTTTAACAGAATTAACTTTAATTAATTTTAAAATTTCAAATTATGATTGAATTAAATCCTCAGTTTTTTATTGTTTTTGTTAGTAAATGTGCCCTCACTGGAATAGTTCAAATGTGTTCCTTACCAGAAAGTTGATTGATGTTTGGTTTTAAAAATAAAATTTATTTTTATGAATGGTTAAATTTTCATCAGTTAAAAATTTAGTTTAACAGATTTTTTTTTTTTTTTTTTTAATAGCAGTTTAATTCCTGTTAGTTAAAATTGTGTGAATACTTATTTCCAAGTGAATTTTTCCAGCCTGTGCATATTTGCTTAGTGTAGAATTTTTTTTACACTATCTGAAGTATTTCATTTATAACTTTCCCATGTTTTGCCAAGCAATTTTCATCTAGGGAGATAACTTGTATAAACTTGGCTGGATCTAATAATTGTAAAAAAATTACAATTTTATTATTTCTGATCCTTCCAAGAAGTTAGTAAGTTAGGAATGAGGAGATGAATTGTTTTATTTAATTTATCTTTTCATTTTAGGTTAAATTAATTGCTTTGCAAATATCTTAAAATCTTTTAAATTTTAATTGGGGATAATGTTTGTTATTATTATTGGTAAAAATTAAATTTAATTCTTTAAATTGTTTTAAGAGGGTAAAAGTGGAATTTCTGTTACCATCTCTGGGGAAGTTTCTTTATTAAAATTATAAGACCTTGCTGGCTGAAGTTGATTTCGTAATGTTAATGGGTAAAATTTAAATTAATGTCAATCCACTATACGGTCCTTGTGTAAAGCTCCTCAGTTAAGCATTTGACAGCTGCTTTATGTGGTGATAGTATTTTTCAGTATTTCGTAAATTTGCATGTGTTGGCTCCGTGGGTAGAGCAGCAAATGTGTTACTTAGATCTTTGATGAAAGAATTTTGATAACAGCAGTCAAGTGTTTACCTGAGTTATGGTTTTGTTCGAAAATTAAAACAATTTTCAAACTATCAAAATTTGGGGACCTTGGTTTTAATTAGTTATTATGGCAGTTAACAATAAGTTGTAAAAGCAACGTCATATCATGAATGGATTTATATCTGCAAATTATTTTAGCTGAATTAAATTTAAAATTATGATTTTCCTCCCAGCATTGTTTAGAAATAGCCGATTTATTGTTTGCGGACGTAATTCATATGCTCTTTTAGACGAAATTTAAGACTGCGTTTAGTTTGGCCAATATATGGTAAACCACACTGATAGGAAATACTATAAATTCCCCAAGAATTATGCATATCAATGGGATCTTTTAACTGAGAAAAGGTGAGCTTATTGGAAGGCGAAAATATTATTTTAAAATCATATTGTTTGAGAATTTTAACTATGGTTTAACTGGATTTAGGAAAATAGGGTAAAACAATACTGATATTAGAAGAGACTGTTTTGGTAGACGAAATACGGGGGAGTTGTAATTTTTGGATATCTTTTTCTATAATGAAAGGGTCATAATCTCTGTCAACTGCAATGGCTTACAGGTATTTAATTTCAGATTTTAATAAAATAGGATTTGAACAAGTATTAAGGGCACGGTTTACAAAAGTATAGAAAGCAGTCATTTTTTGGTTAGGTGGGCTACATGAACGCGCATGGGGAGGAAGAGAGACTGAAAAATGTTTACGATAGACGGTGGTTGAAAATTCATTTACAGTGCGAGAGACGAGGGTATCAAGAAATGGAAGGAAGCCATTATTTTCTATTTAACATGTAAACTGGATATTTCTGTCAATTGAATTTAAAGCTTCTAAGACATGGTCAATATTGTGACGAGATATGTCGATAAGCGTGAAGGTGTCGTCAACGTAACGGGTCCAAAAAGGAAAATATATTTTCTTGAAAAGCTTGCTTTCGAAATAGTGCATGTAAATATCTGCGAGAATTGGGGAGAGAGGGGAACCCATGGCTAAACTTTCAGACCAAGAAGGGGACCAAAAATTGTGGTGAGAAATTTGTCTGAATTATAGGAAGCAGTACCGATATCAGAGACTATGGCACGAAATTGAATATTGGGTTTGTGAACTTTTGGTAAAGATTAAAATCTGGCACAAATAGCAATTGAAGGGATAAGGTGAGATTTTGTGGAGCCCGATAACAAGGGGCAAGATTTTATTGCAGATTTAATTTTATCTAATTCTTCAGGAGAGGGGTCACGGGACAGAGGAATATTTGGGTCATAATTAATTAGTTCAGTAACACTTTCGATGTATAGTTTTTTATACAAAATAACAGTCTGACCACCTTTATCAACTTTAGTAATGATGATATTTTCATTAGATTTTAATTCCTTCAAGGCGTTTTTTTCTTCAGGGATGAGATTTGATTTAAATTTTTTAGAGTTGAAATTGGCATTATTAAGGATTAAATGACGAAGATTTTCTTTCTGTTTGTCAGTCAGTCGAGAATTTTTGAAAGCTTTTTCAGCCAGTGTAATTAACTGAGGAATAGAAGGAGGTTTAGAAATGGCAAAATTTGAATTGAGTTTGAGAACAGAATATTGATCATTGGAAATTTCAGCATTGGAAGGATTAACGATTGCATTTTTATTGACAACAGGAAAGTCGTTCGAACGAATAGGACTCTACTAATAGTGAAATACGAAGCCGGGTGAACGACTTTCCTGTTGTCAATAAAAAGGCAATCGTTAATCTTTCGAATGCTGACATTTCCAATAATCAATATTCTGTTCTCTTGTTATTTCTAAACCTCCTACTTTTCCTCAGTTAACTGCGCCGATTGAAAAAGCTTTCAAAAATTCTCGACTGACTGACCAACACAAAGAAAATCTTTGTCATTTAATCCTTAATAATGCCAATTTCAAATCTAAAAATTTTAAATCAAATCTCAACCCTGCAGAAAAAAACGCCTTGAAGGAATAAAAATCTAATGAAAATATCAGCATTACTAAAGCTGATAAAGGTGGTCATATTGTTATTTTGGATAAAAAACTATACATCGAAAGTGTTACCGAACTAATTAATGATGATTCAGAAATTTAATTCATCAAACTGGAAATTAATTTCTTATACAATGGAATAGAAGGCTAATTTTTACCAACTATGTGAAAAATGCCAGAGCCGATAATCGAATCAATTTGTCACTTGATATGGCTGCTTTAATGCAGTCTCGGTGTACTTGCCAATGTATATTATGTGAGAAGTGCCGAGCTGGTTATCAGCCAGGGTAGCACAGTAGTTAGAGCATTCGCGAGTTTAGCGGAAGGCCCGGGGTTCGATTATCGGCTCTGGCATTTTTCACATAGTTGGTAAAAATCAGCCTTCTATTCCATTCTGTAAGAAATTAATTAATGATTGCCCATATATTCCTCTGCCCCGTTACCCCTCTACTCAAGAATTAAATACAAATAAATCTGCTATAAAATCTTGCCCCTTGTTATTGAACTCGACTAAATCTCATCTTATCCCTTCTATTGCTAATTGCGCCAGATTTTATTCTTTACCGAAAATTCAAAAACCCGATATTCAATTTCGTCCCATAGTCTCTAATATCGGTACTGCTTCCTTTAATTCAGCTAAATTTCTCACCACAATTTTTGCTCCCCTTCTTGCTGCTAATAGTTATACTGTTAAGAATTCCATAAAATTTGCAAAAAATATTCAAAACTGCCCTCACACTAATCTCACTATGGTTTCTTTTGATGTAAAATCTCTTTTCTCTAATGTTCCAGTAAGTGGCGCCCTCTGATGTCTCGAAAATAGGTTAAAAATGTTTCATTTCACATCTTTTGAAATACAAAAATTAATTTCTCTTACCCGCATTTGTTTATCACAAACCACTATATTTCCAAAAAAATTCTATCGTCAGTCTGAAGGTTTAGCCATGGGTTCTCCTCTCTCCCCAATTCTCGCAGATATTTACATGCACTATTTTGAAAGCAAGGTTTTTAAGAAAATATCTTTCCTTTTTGTACCTGTTATTTTGACGACACCATCACGCTTACCGAATACCTCATCGTCATCATCATCATCATCATCATCGTCATCACGGGCTTGAGAAGTTCCTACGGCTGTCCCGCTTACCTTCACCTGAGGAGAGAAGGTCATAAGGAGGTCTTGCATATTCAAGATGTTCGGAACGATTATCTGTGTGGATTCACAAGGAACCCTGGCGTGATGATTAGATGCTGTCAGCAACATGACGGAAGAGAGAGACATAGCAGAGCCGATCAGGTAGCTGTGGACTTCGTCATAATATTGGCCATGTCTTAGAAAATTTGAATTCAATTGGCATTAATATCCAGTTTACATATGAAATAGATAATAATGGATCCCTTCCATTTCTTGATACCCTCGTCTCTCGCACTGTAAATGGATTTTCAACCACCGTCTACCGTAAAAATTTTGCAGTCTCCCTTACCACATGCGCGTTCATGTCACCCACCTAACCAAAAAATGTCTGCTTTATATACTTTTGTAATCGGTGCCCTTAATATTTGTTCGAATTCTATTTTATTAAAATCTGAAATTAAAGACCTGAAAGGCATTACAATTGACAGAGGTTATGACCCTTTTACTATAGACAAATTATCCCAATATTACAACTCCCTCGTATTTCGTCTACTAAATCAGTCTCTTCTAATATCAGTATTGTTTTACCCTATTTTCCTAAATCCAGTCAAACCATAGCTAAAATTCTCAAACAATATGATTTTAAAATAATATTTTCGCGTTCCAATAAACTCACCTTTTCTCAGTTAAAAGATCCCATTGATATGCATAATTCTTGGGGCATTTATAGTATTTCCTGTCAGTGTGGTTTATCTATATTGGCCAAACTAAACGCAGTCTTAAATTTCGTCTAAAAGAACATATGAATTACGTCCGCAGACAAGAAACCAATAAATCGTCTCTTTCTAAACATTGCTGGGAGGAAAATCATAATTTTAAATTTAATTCAGCTAAAATAATTAACCTAAATCCATTAACCTAAATCGTGCCCTAAATCCATTCATGAACTCGATTTCTTTGAAGCTTTTGATATTTTTAATAAATTTAAAAACCTTTTAAATTGTGATTTCGCTGTTCCCTATTTGTCTGATTTTTTAAATTTTACATTGAGTCCACATTTTCTAAATTTTCTACTGTTTACACAGCTAACATTCCTAAATTCCTATTGGCCACACTCCCCATGCTTTCCCGTATTCCTATTGGTTGCACTAAATTTGGTCCCTCTCCTATATATACGAGCACTTCTCCAGATTCAGAATTCTTTTTGCACTGAAGACGGTACTCTTAAGGCTACGAAACAGCTGTATGCATCTCCAATATTTTTCTTTGGCGTTTCTGACGTAGTAGTTTATCCGGGTTTTTAATGTTCAAACGCCAAGTCTCCTGTTATTATTTGAACTTTTATTTTACAGTCTACTTTCTTTTATTTACTACTTATGTTCATATAATAAAAGACTCAGTGTCAGATTTCTTTTACCTGGCGTCAACAGTTTAATTAATTCTTTGATATAAGTGCTTTTTTTTTTTTTTTTTTTTTTTTTTTGCAGTTTTTTTAAAGTTTAAATTTTAGTTTTTAAATAACTTTGTTTAAAAAAGAAAAAAATAAATAAAAAAAGTACAGATAACTTTAAATTATTGCTATATTAGAAAATTTTATTTAATAATATTTGGAGCTTACTATGCCTATAAATACAAAAAATGAATTAAAATTTATGATTTCACATTATTTATAATAATTCATATTTCATTGCATATATGAACTTTTTTAATATTTTATTTATTTGTGCATGTATTATTTTAATCCAAATTCTCACTCTATTTCTATTGGCATTTTCTATGCGTTGATTTATATTTCTGGCCTAATAATGAAAAAACAAATATTTATCATCGAAATTAGTTTTATTGTTTTTCGAGATATCCTCCTTGAAGATCAATTCATTTTTGAATGCATTTGATCCAATTTTCGAAGCACTTTTGCCACTCCGATTGAGGTAACTCGAAAATTTGCGTTTTGAATGCATGAACCGTTTCTCAGGTTGTCGAAAATCTTTGAAGACGTAATTTGTTTTTGATACTCAGGATTAAAAAAAAAAAAAAGTCATTGAGTGCCAAATTAGGGCTGTACGGCTGATGAACCAATGAATTCGATACTTTAAATGGTCAAAAATTCCTTTGTTTGAATCGATGTCTGAGAGCTCACATTTTCATGATGTAGAATGCTTCGCCTCTTCTGCTTTTTTCGAATGATTTTTGGAAGCAAATTGTCGCGTAGATTCAAAATTGACCATTCTTCGTTGCTCTAACGCCACTGTTGCCATGTGACCGGTGATGCTCAAGGAACAGGCAACCATTTGCTTCGATGTGCTTCTTCCGCGAACAACTTTTTTTCGATTTCATTCGTACTGGCAGACCCATACTGTCGATTGCTGTTTTTTTTTGTCAAGCTCAAATGCATTGATTCATGGTTCTTCACCTGTGTAGATGTTATACACAGCCTCCGATGCAATTTGAACGCATTTTTTCAACATTTCCTTGCACCAATCGACACGAACTTTCTTTGAGCGTTTGTCAGATTATGCGGGATTCAACGCGAACAAATCTGAAGTTTTTTTTTTTTTTTAATAAATTCAATAATTATAATTTTTATCAAATACTTTTTTAGTATAAACAGCACTTTTATAAATTTATTTAAACAATGATTTCGGAACACTTTTACTATTTATGTTTAAAGTTAAATTTAGCAATATTAGTATACAAACTATAGTATAAGGCATTTTAACAGTATGCAATTCAAATGTTTTTGCTCATTCTTGAAATGAAACGACAATAAAATATATTTATAACGCATTCTGTAAAGTTATGTATATATATTTAATACACATTTAAATCTACACCTATCTTGAATGTGAGATTAGCCATTCGTATTTTCGCGTGGCATTCTGTGAAATTTGCGTGAACCTGAGAATGTCTTTCATGATATGCATTTTATAAAGACATATGTTCTAACGTTTACAATTAGACATGACTTACCCACAAACACAGAAAACTGTCATGAAATGTTTTATCATTTTCAATAAATCAGCATTTTTTTAAACATTATAAATCATTAATGTTTTGTTATATCATGATTTATTCAACGAGAATTTCAAAATAAATATATAAAAAAAAAATGAACAATAAAATTTCCACTGCAGTATAAATCCACTGGAATCCGTCTTGAATGGCTAGAAAAATACAACAGTAATTTATAGAGTTTTTTCATGAAAAATGATAAAATGTTTATCACCGGACTCTCCTTTGACAGTGCATGACATGTTTAGTTCCATTCATCAACTGTAATTCAAAAAGAAATAACACAAGTTATAGAGCACCGTGAAACTTTTATCGCAAGATAAAAGTGAATATATTGTCTGCTTGTCTTCTAAAGCTTTCAAGAATCCTTTCTCGATGTAATAACAGAATATGAAATTTCTATTGTTTGCCGCAAACAACGAACCGTAAAATATAAAAAAGATAAACAGTTTTATTATTTTTTTCTATAAGTAACTATACATTTCTATATTGTACCTTTAAAATTTATTAATCTAAATGCATAGAAATGTACTTTGATTTTATTACATTTACGTTAGATATTTCACATTTTCAAAACCAAGCATTTTAATATGAATCATAGAAATCATGCCAAGTTTAATATTATTTTTATTAAAGGTGATAGTCACAAAATAATAAAATAATAATAATAAAAAAATATATATGATGAATTTTTTAAACAATTTTATATTTTATTGTGATATTTTTATCACTCTTATATAGAAAAATGTTTATTATGAATATGCTGTTTAATAATTTACGAGCTTATATATTTAATATGATATATTTAATATATATATATATATATATATATATATATATATATATATATATGTAAAATATTAAAATTGTATATTTGAAATATACGTAATAATGTTAAAAAATATCGTATTATACTTTTAAAATACCATACTCCTCTTGTTTAACTTTTATTTGCTGCATAATTGTTAAATAATTATATTAATTTCTGTTTTTATCGGAATAGTGTCAATTCTATTTTATATCCTAAAACTTATCATTCCTCTCGCGTTTGAAACCATTTAAAAATCAACAATAACGGTATAAAATTTCAGTGAACAATTCGTCTTATTTAACATGAAACTTAATTTTCACAATGTTCCCATCATCCGAACACGATTCCATCCCATCATAAAACAACTTCTATTTCTCAGTATATAAGCTAGTTTCAACGGAAATAAGATAATATTTTCCCTCTTAATTGGGATTTCCTATTCGTATTTAATAATTATCATTTAATTTTTTAATGCATGCAAAATTTTTACAAAAAGAATAAAAGTGTAATCTCAAATTGCAGCTTAAAAAATCTGTTAGAAAAATTCAAATAGGTAGCTTCTGAAGAATTAAATATCGACGATTAGATTAATATATACACTGCTCGACATTGAAAATGCAACACCAAGAAGGAATGATAATAACGGAATGAAATTTGTCGGACACATTCATTATAGTAGGAAGAACAATTGATTAAAATTTCAGGAAATTTGGAGTAATATGTACTGAGGAAACAGTCCATAAAGCAGCGACCTGTGTGAGCAATAACAGCACATATCTGCCTAGGCATTGAATCGAACAGCGATTGTATGACATGTACGGGTAGAGCACTTCATGATGCTTCAACATGATGCCACAATTCATTGATCGAAGTTACTGGTGAGTGGTGCGGGGCCAGTCGCTTTTCAATGATTAAACAGACATTTTCATTGGTGCGAGATCAGGAGAACGCGCTGGCCAGAGCAACAGTCGAACACATTCTGTATGAAAGAAGGTCCGGACAATACCAAAAACTTGCGGTCGTGGATTGCTTAAATTTTGCGCTACGGAGGCCTCGAATACAGGTTAGAGGGGCGGACCTTAACTCATCAAAAATTTAATGGCCGCTGTTCAGAGTGCCAAGAATACGAACATGAAGTAATCGAGACGTGTATCCAATAGGAGCCAATAACATCATAGCAAATGATGGACAGTATGATAATGTCGAATCCCAGCTGGCAATGTGCATTATTCATAATGCCTTTAAATACGGATAAGGCAATCTTGATGCTGTAAACATGATTGTGATTTGTCTGAAAATTGACTTCACGCCATTCCTGCGTCCAGGTTCATCGTTGATTACACATTAATGGCACCCATATCAGTGATGCAGTTTTGAGGGAAATCAGAATTTTGGTATCCGCATACTGAGTCACCACCTGGATTGATGGTATGTTGTACCATTGGATACACGTCCCGGTCACCTCTTGTTTATATTCACGCCACTCTGAATACCAGCCATTACATTTGTGACGAGTTAAGGCCCATAGCTCTGCCCTATGTTCAAGGCCTCCAAAGCTCAACATTTAAACAGGACAATACACGACCGCAAGTTGTTGGTATTGTCCGGAACTTCTTTGATACAGAATGTGTTCGACTGTTGCTCTGTCCAGTGCGTTCTCCTGATCTCGCACCAATGAAAATGTCTGTTTAATCATAGAAAAGCGACTGCCCCCCCCACCACTCACCAGTAACTTCGATCAATGAATTGTGACATCGTGTTGAAGCTTCATGAAGTGCTCTACCCGTGCATGTCATCCAATCGCTGTTCGATTCAATGCCTAGGCAGATATGTGCTGTTATTGCTCACACAGGTCGCTGCTTTATGTACTGTTTCCTCAGTATATATTACTCCAAATTTCCTGAAATTTTAATCAATTGTTCTTCCTACTATAATGTATGTGTCCGACAAATTCCATTCCGCTATCATCATTCCTTCTTGATGTTGCATTTGGAATGTCGAGCAGTGTATATATATATATATATATATATATATATATATATATATATATATATATATTAGCTAATTGTTTCGGGTCACTGCTGTTTTCGTGAGCGTTTATATGGTTCAACAGAAAATTTATTTAACTACCTTCCCGACTAGCTAGACATTTCACACTTACAGAATAGATTAGAACACGGTGAAAATGCATTTTTTTCAATACTTTTAGCCAACTGTTTAGGGTCCCTGATGCCTTCGGCAGCGTTACCAGTACAAATCTTGCAATTGATTTTTAAGTAACTTCCCGACTAGCTAGACATTTAAAACTTCCGGAAAAGCTCAGAACACGGTGACAATGCATTTATAAAAATATTTTTAGCCAATTATTTCGAACCGCTGCTGCCTTCGGCAGCGTTTATATAGTTCAACAGAGAATTTATTTCACAGACTTCCCGAGTAGCTAAACATTTAAAACTTTCAGAGTAGTTCAGAACACGGTGAAAATGTATATTTTTATATTTTTAGCCAATTATTTCAGTTCCCTGCTGCCTTCCGCAGCGTTTATATGGTTCAACAGAAAATTTATTTAACTAACTTCCCGACTAGCTAGCTAGACATTTGAAACTTTCAGTGTTGTTCAGAACACGGTGAAAATGCATTTTTTCCAAAATACTTTTAGCCAATTTTTTCGGGTCCCTGCTGCCTTCGTCAGCGTTACCAGTTCAAATTTTGCAATCGGTTTTTAACTAACTTTCAGAAATGCTCAGAACACGGCGATAATTCATTTTTTAAAATATTTTTAGCCAACTGTTTCGAGTCCAATACCAATGTTTTTTTTAACATTATGTATATTTCTAAAAGTGTATAAGGAAGTCATGTGGTGCCCACAACAGATTTTCCTCTCTATATTTTGATAGTGATGTAATACTTAAACATTTTGCTACACATAGCATACGAGAGGTTGTAAATGTCAAAAATAGTTAAGCCGATTGCCGCTAATTTTGTTAAGTGGTAGATTCATGAAATGTGACTAAAGCGTCAAATAATAATAATAATAATAATGATAATTCAAACTTCTTTTAATTTTTTTCAGGTAGCATTTTGTATTTAAAGGTAAATAATATAAAGATAAAAATCTGTTTTAATCGAATTCATAAATAATTCAAACATTATTTATATTTTTTTGAATTACTCTATTTGTTTAAAATTCATATTTTAACATAATAGGTGACCTGACGCTGGTGGATATTCTTTGAATTGAATTTTTTTTTTTTTTTTTTTTTTAATTTTTCGTGGGAAATTTGAACATGTACCAAAATTTTTGGCAAATCGCGCAACCCTTTAGCTACATGATTTTTTTACAGTGTGAAATTACTTAGAATTAATTTATTTATTTATCAGAAATATACATATTTTAATATTTATCTTATATTTATCTAAACCAGAGTATTCTTCACTTTTTTTTTAATGTTGCACGTTACATCTATATTTTAATTCTGTATGCAATTTAAATAAATACACACACACATATATATATATATATATATGCCTGCCATTTTTTATTTCTTCATAAATTTGTAACTAAAAAAGTAAAAAATATATATGTTATTATATATATATATATATATATATACACACTATAAGCAAAATAACCAAGGATAAATGAAAATTAATCCCAAAACATACATATATATAAACGAGTGTTAAGTAGTACACCTAGCATGAAATTCATTTGAAAACACCCAAATCTAATTTACGAATTAATAATAAAAGTATACATATGCAAATATTAGACAACTGATAACTGATCTTTTTATATATAATTATGCATAAATATTTTTCCTATATTTTGATTTTTTTTTGTTTCTGAAAAAATAATTTTGATTTAATCAACTTATTCGGAAATTAGATATTCTTTATCTTCAGTTTGATAAAAAGCAGATGAAAGACTGCATAATTAATTTAACGAGAAAGAACAGATTGTTTAGGTAAGTAAAATATTAAATTAGGAAAATGGGTGTTTTATTTTGTTAATAGATTCTGTTATTTAAAAAAGATAAAATTAAGGAATATATAAGTAGGTACTAGATTTTTGTAGGGCACATTTATTAACATCTGAAATTTTTATGAAATTATTGGAAAAATTTAATGCAAACGTAACCAATAAAATTCAGTGTAATGTAGTGAAAAATCTTAGTAAGTTTAGATAAAAATCTTTAGATGTACATATTAAAAAAAAAAAAAAAAAAAAAAAAAATTACAATTATGTAGGATATAGATAGCCTTTCTACAATTTAATTAAATGTAATTGGAAATATTTATTTTATATTAAACTGTGTCATTTTATGTCCTTTAAGTGATATTTAACAAAAACTTATAAATATCGCGAATAAAATATAAAGGATTATGTACAATCGTAAAAAAAATAAAATAACAATAATAACCTCTCTTTTTTTTTCTCTTTTAAATAATTGTAGATGGAATTTATTGAAAGTAATTATACCACATATGTATTTCAATACGTTATTCAATGTATTTAACCAAAGATTACTGTTGATTTAAGACCTTCTTTCTTTTTGTTATTGTGTATTTTTCTGGCTATTTCATATATGCTATTTTTTTAACTTTCGAGATAAGTTTTTCCTATATATTAATGTGGTATATAAAAAATCGTAAACGTTCACATCTATACCAATCACAGATGTAATTCTGTTAAGGCAGCTTCGAAGTGCAAGCATGAAATAAATGATATTCTAATGTAGGTAAAAATATGTATGTTGTTGAAAGAACGCCCTTGTTTTTTCACACAATAAAGAAGTACCAGTGTACAACTTTTTATGTCTCACAAAAGATCATTACGTGATATAAACATTAACTTTAATTTACTGTCTAACTGATATATTATGAGTTTCTTGTTTTCTTGTTTGTCTCTTCTTTCTCTTTTCTCTTTCAATTGTACAGTCGGAAAAAAAAAACCAGCACTCGACGTAACATCATTGCTAATAGATGTAATAGGTATCATTCGATGGGGAATTGTGAGTAGTTTCAGAAAATGAACTGAATTTTTGAATTGGGGGTCGTCTACATATTAAAACGCGCACCAACTTTGATTTTTTTCAATGGTAATAATGCCCCCCCTTTTTTTTTTTTTTTTTTTTTTTGGGGGGGGGGATCGCGACAACGCGAAAAATTATATTGGTTGTATATTTTACTTATTTTTTCACAGAGTTATAAGCGTTCAATGTTTGAAGGTGCTAATGTTAAATTCATATATGAAATTTTATTAATATCTTCACAAAAAATAACTCGATCGATATATATATATATATTTATTTTTTTTACACGATATAATGAAGAAACCCAAACATAATCCATGATTCTTTTTGATTCTGAAAAATATTTTTAATTTTGAAAAATATTAATAAATTTATAATCATAAAAATTATGAATTATGACCTATATTAATTTTTACATAAAATCAATATTAATGTTGAAAAATATGGGTGTGCAAATTTGCAGCTCATTCCAGTTATTAGTTTTTGAGCTATAACTAAATCTTTTTTTTTTGGAGTGGTTTAGGGAATCTTGTGAGGTAAAGTAATGTTAGCGTAATGCTACAAACGGGGTTCGCACTTTACGAATAACACGTTAATGTGCAGAGTTTTAGGATTCGGTTGATGAATGGAGTTACTTCTTAGGCTAAACTAAATTATAATTTGCGGTATGTTAATATTTTGGAAAGTGAGTTTGTTATAAAAGGTGATGTGTTTCATAGTAGAAGTAAGAGAAGTAAGAGGTGGATAGTGAATGAGAAGTAGTAGGAGGTCAAAGGAGTTAGTAGCGAGCGGCTATAGTAGAAGATAGTTATTCGAGTAGTATACTGGTTTAGGGAATCCTCCCACTAACGAAAGATGAGTAAAGTCGTGAGGGGAACGACGTTAAGTGAAGCAGTTGATATTAGTATCTATTGATGGTAAGAGTATTTATGAAGGCTGCCCCTTTAAGTTTATAAAGGTATTGAATGTGAATCTAGTCCAACGCCCACCTTTTCATTAAGCTCTAAATAAAAGCCCTTTGTTTATTTTATATATCTGACTCTGTCGTTACTTCATAAAGTAATTAAGTTAAGCTTAATCTAAGTTAAATGAGGACGATGGCGTCTACCACTACGTCTAATTCTTCACAGCGGCGTCCATATTCGCTTGCCCCCCCCCCCCCCCCCCCGAGCCAGTATTTTCTGATGGCACTACTAGTGTGCTTAAATTTTTTGATGAGCTTGAATATTTTTTTAATTTTTATAAAATTGATATTGCCGAATAATATGCTTGGTTAAAGTGTTCTTTAAGTGGTGAACCGAGACAGTGGCATGATTTAATCGCCTGCCATTCACTTGGCCCAAATCCAACCTATGAGGATTTGAAAAGTAGAGTTATCCGTCTATTCGCCACTCTGTATGATAGATTAAGATTGGAGCATGAACGTCCCCCCCCCTTCAAGAAAGTCAGTGGAAAGTGGTAATAAGGGCAGTGGAAAAACCACAACAAGTTATTACGTCACGGGAAGCAAGCTCGAGTAATTTAAAGCACCCTAAAACTGGTGATAACAACTTTACTTCTAGTGGCAAAAGCCAAATACAAGTTGAATCAAACGAGCAAACTTCGCTTTCAAACAGCACTACAGACGAATTAAAGTCTGCAATTCAGCCTTTGGGTACGGATAAAAAATCCGACAATTTAGCTAGTGTAGCGACGGCGGTTGTAAAGTAGAATACAATTAAAATAAATGTGGCGGCTGAAACCGATAAACTGAGTGAAAGTGACAAATCATTAAATGATGCGGCTAATCTTTGTAACTCGCCTTTAGATGTCAGCTTTGAATCTATACAGCCGGCACAGTCGGTTATTTCTAATGAGAGATTGCACGTAAATTGTCAAAATGACACGCCAAATAAAGTAAAAGAATATGCAGTGTTAACTAACTTTACTTCTGCACATCTAGTACATAAATTCAACGATAAAGTCGTAAATCGAACGGAAAAGTCGGATAACTGTGCCACTCGTTTAAACGACGAAATAACAGAAAAAGTGAATTTCACTAATGCATTACAATATTTTAAAGCTTGTAAGCCCTCCAGGACCTCGACCTCAGCGAGTAAGGTTCCCGGTTCGAAACCCCCTCTACACAGTGACCAGATGCCGGGTTCAAAACCTCCTCTGAACAGTGACAAGGTTGCGGGTGCGAAACTCCCACAACACAGTGACCAGATTCCGAGTTCACAACCTCCTCCGAACAGTGAAAAGGTTTCGGGTGCGAAACCCCCTCCGGAGAGTGACCAGGCACCAGGTTCGAAGCCTCCTCAGGACAGCGACCTTGCCACGTCTGATCTGAATCTGCAAGCCACCAGGGCTGAAATTCCTACAGTAACTCCACAGGCCAGTCTGACCCGCATCTCTGATTTTGCTGATATCAAGGAAGCAATAAGTCAGGTGCTATGGTTCTTTATTTTTTCCGTTATTAAGTGTATTTCTAGCAGAGCAGTCATAAAATCTACGACATGTAGTGAAGCCTTTTGGACTTTCAACCATCATCTGAAAGCCATGAACTTTCTTAAATTTCAAAATTCTAAATTTAAACTTGGAGCATGAACTTTCAAATCCGGAAATTTCATGTTTTGTTTACATGTCATAATTTTTTTTTCTGTTGTACAATATATTCATGTATGTACTTTATATTTTTTTTACTTATAGCCAACAAAAGCAGTGATTAATATGATAATTTTTTTTCTTCCCTTTGTTTATAAATTTTCCCCTCTATAGCTTCTTTACATGATCTCTATGTATGAACTCTAATGTTTTTCTATTTTATAGCCATCGACGGCAGTTTTGGAACAAACATTTTGAACATTTGTATATATATTCCCCATCTATGTTTGTCTAAATGTCGTATAAATTGTATAAATTGTATAAAATGAATATTTCTTATTGTTAAACTTTTGCAATCTAACTAAAAGTTCAATGTATCTATGTATTATTAGTATGGGGTAAAAAGAATTTTTTTTAGCTATTTTGCATGTAAATTCGTGTTTAACGACTAACATAAACTAGCAATTTCGTTTTTCCCGTTGTTCAAATAGCTAGGTGGGAAATATTGGTTATCTATAAAATTTTATATATCAAACTCTCATTTATCTATCCACAAGTTGTAGTTTACTTTCTATTTTGATTTCTACGGTTAAAAGTTTTGTATTTTAGAAATCTTATGATGATTAAAACCCTGAGTCCACTCGTTATTCTGATGTCCAGTCCCTTATTCTGATGTGACCTCAACATGACTTTTCATCTGAAACTACATCTGATGATTTCTTCAGCTGCAGACGGAGAATTTCTGGACGTTTGCCAGCTACTTTTGAGTTCGGAAGTGGTAAGACTTTTCTTGGACGCACGCCTTCAGATGGCTAAAGACTTTTCAAGTTTTTTCAATAAAAATTATTTTCTTAATGTTGCTAGTTGATGTTAAAGCAACCCCCTGTACTTTAATCCTCCTACAACTGAAGTTTAAAATTAAGTTTTTTCCTTTCTGGATTAACAGAAAGATGCTTGTAATCCCCGGTGTACTATTGGGCTATATTTCACTAAGTTTTCGGCGCTAGGGTTATCCATCATAAATCAACTTAGAACGAGCTTAAATTTCTTATAATTTTTTTCTAACTGGATGGTTTTTCAGCCCGGTGCTCTTAAAATTTTTTTACTCACTATTAGATTTTAAAAGCAAGTAGTTATTGTTGGGCAGTTTAATTTAAGATTTCCCCCCTCTTTTTCTAAAGTATTATGCAGTTTCATTTTAAGCAGTCACTGCAACTACTTTTTAGTTGCATTGCATAAGCAATACTTTAAAATTTTCACGGGTAAAAACCCGTTGTGGATTTTTACGTGAAATTTTTGTCTTTTGGGGAGGAACTGTGGGGTAAAGTAACGTTAGCGTAATGCTACAAACGGGGTACACACTTTACGAATAACACGTGAATGTGCAGAGTTTTAGGATTCGGTTGATGAATGGAGTTAGTTCTTAGGCTAAACTAAATTATAATTTGCGGTATGTTAATATTTTGGAAAGTGAGTTTGTTATAAAAGGTGATGTGTTTCATAGCAGAAGTAAGAGAAGCAAGAGGTGGATAGTGAATGAGAAGTAGTAGGAGGTCAAAGGAGTTAGTAGCGTGCGGCTATAGTAGAAGATAGTTAGTCACGTAGTATAGTGGTTTAGGGAATCCTCCCACTAACGAAAGATGAGTAAAGTCGTAAGGGGAACGACGTTAAGTGAAGCAGTTGAGATCAGTATATATTGATGTTAAGAGTAATTATGAAGGCTGCCCTTTTAAGTTTATAAAGGTATTGAATGTGAATATAGTCCAACGCCCACCTTTTCATTAAGCTCTAAATAAAAGCCCTTTGTTTATTTTATATATCTGACTTTGTCATTACTTCATAAAGTAATTAAATTAAGCTTAATCTAAGTTAAATGAGATCATGAAGTCCACTAGGTCGTCACAACCTTCTTTTATAATGTTTTGAATGAGATAACGAATCAAATTTTAAAAATTAACAAGGAAAATTAAACAAAATATGTTTATATTTTATTTACGGGTCAAATTATATAACAACAACGTCAAACGTAAGGAAATGAAATAAAAATGATTATTTTTAGACATTAGTGTTGTCATCAAGAATTCCTGTTTTCTAAAGAAGACAAGCCCCGCCATCATATTTCTTCAAAACAAAACAATACAGAAAAGAAAAGTAAATGTGACATTGAGTATTCGTGTTAAACCCCATATTTTATGTTGACAAAAATATGCACCAGTGGTATTTACTTCATCGATAACTGGTGATAAATTTTGAATCTTTTAAACGAACACTAGAAGAAAAAAAATAACTAAATAGGCGGGGTTTACTGTTTTAAATAGGAAAATAGGTAAATGTAAAAATTGTCAATTAAAAAAAAAGAATGGAATTGGAATGCAAGACAGACTTGTAAAATCGTTTCTTAACTACCGTCATAATCAAATGTTTAATTATTTGCTTCATATATTGCTTTATTTTTATTTATTTATTTATTTTGTAGGGGAGAGGATCATTATTTAAAGGATACTTCAGTCTTTAAAATTTTAATCATATATTTTAACTTTATTCACTTTTTAAAATATACTTTTACCTTTATAAATATATTTTAACACTTTTTGCGACCGCAGGATTTTGTAGTTTTGACAGTAAGATCCGCCTAAGGGCGTTATTCTCTCAAAATAAAATATTTCAGGACAAATTTTCTGTATTCACAATTATATTACAAATAGATATACAGTATAATTATATTCTTTCTAATCAATATATTTCTATCCATAGTATATTTTATTGCAAAAATATGAACACTGGGTACACACTTAAGAAATAAGTAACACACAAATTACGAAAAAAACGCCCACTGAGAGAGTTATAGATTTTCAAATGACATGAATCTACGTCAGCAGTCGCGAAAGGGTTAATTAAGAAATTATATTTTAATAGAAATTATAAAACGAATCGTACAGCTCCAAAGATTGTAACTGACCCAAAACTGGTAACTGCGATTAAAATTGTTTAATATTTACTTCATGAACCTTTACAATAATTTATTGGAAAAAATTTAGTTTATGCGTTGTTGTGTATATATATATATCTATATTATTTGATTTTCTATTTTGTGTTACACCTACGAAAGAAAATTTAAGCTTTATTGGTGATCAGTACAGCCATAATAGACAGTTTTACTTGAAAAATATTGCACTTTTTTCAAAGAGTACGGTCTGGACAAATCACAAGTCTAATGTATTTTAATAGACCTAAACTTTTTTTAAAAAGTACTGAAGTATATACAAATCTAAGAAACTGGAAAAGGGTCAATCTTTTTATTAATTTTTTATAATTATTTTTTTCGTGAAAGATTTCCGGTGTAAAACATTAAAATTTTGTCTTTTTCTTATAGGATCTTAATTTTATTTTTTACATTTACAGATAACCCCCTAACACATTTTTTATTATAACTCTATAAATACTAAAGATAAAGTATACAAACAGTATTCCTTTCCGCACTGCCAGACTCTCAGAAAATCGAATATGAAGTCAAAATTTGGTGTTGCTATTGATAAAATCAAAGTTAGCGCTCATTTCAATGTGTAGATAACCCCGAATTCAAAATTCGATAAGATTTTCAAAAAGTGCATTTAATTTCCTGTTGAATGGTGTCTATAATATTTTTGTGCGTCAATTAATAATGAATTTACAGCGAGTGCTGCGATTTTTTCCCCGACTGTACATTTTCCATGCTATGTTTTAGACAATTTTATGCAATTATTTAAGGAAGCTTTTCCTCTATTATAGAGTTCTTTTTTTTTTTTTTAATTCGTTCACAAAATATTATTATATATTTCAAAATATCATTATATATTTTGATAGCAAAGTATATATATTATGAGTTCCATATGAATCATTTTCTTCGTTATTTATCTATATATTGTATATTTTACTAAAAGAGCATGTTTGTGTTGATTTTTACTTTTTATTTTTATCTTTGAACACAGGAGATGGATTGTCTATATATCAAATCTGAGATACAGACAAATTACATATATGTATATATATATCTTCAATTATTTTAAAAGTACGATGATATTTTGGCATTGCATACAATTTTTATTAGCAGTATGATAACATTTCTACGGTTTCTGACTGCACTGGTGATGTACCAATCAAATTCCTACTGATGTCTGTAAAGATCTATTGATATCGATTAAGGATATAGTCAATAGGTTATAGGTGTCAACAGTTTCCATTGATAGCGGTGGGGGCATCCACAGAAATCAATTCATATCAATAAAATTGTATTGGCATCAATAGATTTGTATATTCTTCTCTATGGATAATTTTTAGTAGGGTCATGCTCAGCAAAATTTCTAATTTCTTGAAATATTTTGCAATTTCCATATTTTTTAATATAATGTAAGTTTCGGGGCCCCGTGGAACCTGCTCATAATATATATATATATATATAAAGTATGTCTAAAACTTCTTTTTTTCCGACAAACACGATTCTGTGAAGAAAAAGCATTGTTCCTCTTTGAAAAATTGAATTTGTATTACGTAAGGCCCATGGTGTTCCGAGTGCTCATTTATGATACTTCATATGATAGGACATTTGAATGCACAAAACTTTTGTAATCAATGTGTCCAACGGATTTGTTTTTTTATTGAGATAATTTGGGATATACCGATTTTTATTACAACATAAGTATAGAGGTTGCACGGGGGTCTGCAAAATAAGAAAAAGCGATACACATAAGATTTTCATTTTATGCTTACTACGATTCTTCGCCGAAAGAGTGTGGTTTTTATTTCCAAAAATTGAATTCGTGTCATGTACAGTCGGTAACAAAAGTGTCCGAACACTAGCAAAAATTCCTATATAAAAAAAGTACACTTCTTACGGTTTTGTTAAATATATCCTTGTCGAATCCTGTTCTTAGTCAGTGTAAGAACATGATTCGACAAGGATTTATTTATCAAAACCTTATGAAGAGTACTTTTTTTACATAGGAAATTTCGCTAGTGTTCGGACACTTTTGTTACCGACTGTAGGGGCCCTCAAGGCCACCGAGGGCTCACTTGCGATACCTCTTGTGATAGATAATTTAAATCAAACTTTTAAATAATTTTAAACTTTTTTTTTTAATCAATGTGTTCTGTTCAGCGAATTTGCCTTCCTTTTGAGATATTTTGGCGTATCTAGCCTTTGAAACCCCCTATATATATATATATATATATATATATATATATATATATACATATATATAAACTCTCTATAACAAAATATATATATATATATATATATATATATATATATATATATATAAAAGACGCACCAAGAAAGAGTAATGCAAACTTTACACAAATTGACATACATACAGGTTTCGATGGAAAATGTAAAATTTTAAAGTTTGGTTGCCATTGAATGAGCATGCGACGCTTCAGCGCATCTTAACTGCGCAATTGACAGAATATTAAAAATGAGAAATTTTGATTCCAGGTCATAAATTGATCGAGATCTTTATTCCGCCTACTCAAAAGGTTAGTAACTATGCCTCGAATACTTTTGCACAAACAACATACGCAGATGTCAGCATTCGAGTGAAGAAACCGGTTGGTCTAATCTGCGAATTTTTTTGACAATTGGATAGGAGCAACTAGTTCGTGCAACTGGTACTTCAAAGACCCTTAATAGGTGGCTCATTGAAATGGGGTTGAGCTCAGTCCCCGAATCTCTCTTCCACTGAGGACATTTCGAGCATCATAAAAACGGTCCTACAACCATATCAAGATTTTGCCAATCTAACGCAACAATTTGACAGAATTTAGCACGATATTTCACAGGAGCACATCTGCCAACTATATCAATGATTACCAATCCGAATAAATGCGTGCATAAGGACCAGAAGTGGACCAACACGTTATTGACATGTTTAATTTGTGAGGCCCTTCCTCTTGATTAAATCATTCAATTTTTTTTTTTTTTTTTTTTTTGAAGTGTAATCAATTGCTTTTCTCCACATGTACATCACATCTACCAATTTTTGTCTCATTCGGATAACTTTTTCTTGGTGCGTCGTTTTATTTGTTATAGAGTGTATTATGGGTCAATACATTCGTTATATGTTTTGGATATTTTTACAAAAAGCGCAGTCTTGTGCTTAATTTTAGACTTTTTAAAAATCTTTGAAAGCATTGCTTGGATTGTCTATATACTATACAAAATTTGGTAATACTTGAATGCACGATGATATTTAGGACAGTGAATGCAATTTTTATTAGCAGTGCAATAAATATTCTCTTGTTTCTGATTCTTCCGGTGATAGACTAAATAATTTTTGTTAGGTTTATAAAGATTTGAGTTTCATTAGATCTTTTATTAATTATCACAATATGTATACACAATTACACAATGCGAAAAAAAAAGGCAAAATGAAATGCAATTAATAATAATTATTAGTCTTAATAATTATTAGTAAAAAAAGGAAAAAAAGAAAAATGAAAACTAGGAACAAAAATATCAAATGTAAGAAACAAATCAAAAAACCTATTGGAGGCATAATCAACAAAGTCCCTCAATGTAGGAGAGAATTGAAAAGATGTTTCAGTTACTGATAGCAAAATAATAAATTACAGTTTTAAGTTTCAGTACTTAAAATTATTACAAAAATAAAGGAAAATTATCAGTCAGAAGTCCTCCCAGTCATAAAATGGTTACATGATACTTTACATAAATGCATAAAATATTAAGAATAAAAAGCAATATTTCATTTAAAAAAATACAATTTTTATTTATTTCAATCTAATGGAAATGTGTAATATGTTATTATTAAAACATAAGTCTTTTCTACTGTTTTTTTAATGTCAATCGTTAGTTCGTATTTTTTTTTAATTTATTCATTGATAAGATAAATAATTTCTAAATTTCTCTTTTAACAAACTAACCCAAAAAATAATTCAATTGTAAATGAATGCACACATTAGAAGATATTTAAATTTTCTTTATTAATATTTACAAATTTATAAAAATTTCTATTTTATTATATGAATTACTTTGTTTATTCTCTTAATTAATTTATGTAATGTGTTTACATTTCATTTTTGTAAAAAAGAATATAATGTTAGCATTTGATTATTATTTTTTTTTAAAGTAAGTATACATATATTTTATTTATTTTTTAATCAATAAATAGACGTGAAATTTTTAAATTTGGAATTTTTTGTATTATTAACTTCCATTGTATTGATATTATTAGTTTAACATGCATTGTTTAGAAGGTATTCTTACTTATTATTCTATTAAAGTGTATTGTTTACCACCAATTAACAAATGAGAAAAAAATATACTGTTTGTTTATATAACTGTTCATAAAAGTCATTCATTAATTTACATAATTTGAGATAGAACAAAAAAAAATCTGGTTTTTTGATTAAAAACAAAAAATCAAATAACATGATTAGCTTTGGAAAAATGCCAGCAGCCTCAAGACATTCATGAATTGAATCATGATAATATATATATATTTTTTTTTTCGGTTTCAACAATACGAAATAGAATATGTTTTATATTTTTAAAATTGCTCTTATCTCTAGCAATTTAATGCAGTGATTTAACAGCAGCAATATTTCTTATTATGATTTTTTTCATTCTAGAGATTACGTAAATTCCATTCCACCGGAAGAAAAATAAAATTATCAAATAATAACTACTTTTAAAACATTTTCGAAAATAATAGTGGTTGATAGATATATTATAATAGTTTATTTCATGCATTTTTAAGAACACAATTAAAATGATCCTATGTAAAATAATTATTTAATACGCATCTAATTAAGCAAAATTTATTTTCTAACCGGAAATAATCGCGTTTCAGAAACTGCATACAATTACTTTTATTAAAGATTCATTAGTTTTAAAAATAATATCATATTTAGCATTATAATAGTATCATTTCATTTTAATAAAATTTTAATCACGGTGAAAAATGCACAAGAACTTAAACATTATTTCATGAAAGATATTATATGCTTATTTATAAGCAAATGCTTCTGTATAGTATTTTAAAAATAATCCATTTAGATATTAATTAAATTCTAAAATTTCATAACAATAATTGTATATAATTATATTTAAAAACTCATTTTAAAATTTGATGTATTAAAAAACGAAAAAAAAAAAAAAAAAAAAAAAAAAAAAACATATTACTAAAAAAAAACAATGAAGCTCAAAATTATATATTAAAGAATATCTTAAATTTAATTTGCGTCTATTGTAATTCGTGTTTAAAATCTATTTGTGTATATTAGGAATTTCTTATGCTTATAAATTTTTTAATATATTTTAAGAATTGCCATAACTGCCTATTTTTACAATTTTGAACGCCAGTTTTTTTTCGAAATAAAAATTCTCTCCTTGTTGAATTGTAGAAATCTGCTACAATTTTTTTTTTACGAACTTCCTATTAAAATATTTTATTCCGAAAAAAAAAAAATATATATATATATGTGTTGCAACTGTAGACTGTAAAATATTTTGTGTATCATTACGCAACAAGAGGCTGTTTACAATGTAAAGAATTACCATAACCACGAAGAAAAATGTGACCATCTGTATCTATGTAATCATAGCATAACGTGTAAGGTTACACAGCTACAGATGGTAACATTTCTCTGCGTAATTGTGACACGTGGGCTACCTCAATATTTTTATGTAATGTGGCGAAAAACAAAAAAAAAAAAAAAATTACAGTGTGCATACCTACAAAAATAAACCTGAATGATTTTTGAAGAAAATTAAATAAAACATTTAATAGATGATTTTATGATTTCCAAATAATCCTACTAAGTCGGCAGCAAAATTATTCAAGCTCTAGCAATAATTCTTATTTAAAAGATGTGCACCTAATATTGTTTTCTCATGTAAATATTTGTCGAGTCATAATCTTAGTCTTTATGATGTTTGTGAAAAATTCAATATATGATAAAAATTAGCGATCGAAATACATGCATATGAAAAATGTGGATGTGTGCTTCCATAAATCTGCTTCCGAATATGATATGGCATCCTAAATTCGAATATGCCCCATTTTACCCCATCATCTACTGTTTTTTTTTTTGTGTGTGTGTGGGGGGGGACGTTCCCCCAAAATCCCTATTTTATCACTGTTCTGTAATTTTATGGCTTTGAGGTTTATTTAGAGGGAAGGAAAGGAATATTTCAATTGTTATATATCTTCTGAAGTGACAAATTGTGAAACATGAATATTTGTAGCAAGTGGCAAATTTAAGGGGGTGGACATTTGCTGCTGACATTGCAAATTAAATGTATCATATTTTATTAATCTGTTACTATTGTTAATTATTATACAGTATATATATATATATATATATATATATATATATATATATATATATATATATATATTAAGTGTTAAAGTAATACTTTTCACAATCCAAATCAAATTCATGCTCATAAAATTAACGAACAGTGATAAAAATGTTGGGGAGAATGAGTGTCCCGACAAACGATGGGTGATTGGGCAAAATATGAGCCATATTCGGATTCAGGGTATCATTTTACATAATAATCAGGAAAAATTGCACCAGGGCTCGATTTTTTTTTTTTTTTTTTTTTTTTTTTTACAGCGCAGTGTTATTAGCCGTATTATTATTATCCGAATTCTGAACTACCAGTTAATTACACAGGCATGACTGAAATTAAGAATTGAATTGTAAACTTTATGAAATTAGGAATATTTCAAACTATGTAAACAAATTACACATAATAGCAGGAGACTTGGCGTTGGAATATTAAAACAGGAATAAACTACTACGTCAGAAACGCCAAAGAAAAATTATTGAGGTGCATACAGCTGTTACGGTAGCCTAAGGCGTACCGTCTTCAGTGCAAAAAGAATTCTGAATCTGGAGAAGTACTCGTATATATAGGAGAGGGACCGGATTTAGTTCAACCAATAGGATTACGGAAGAGGTGGGGAGTGTGGCCAATAGGAATTAAGGAATGTGTAGCTGTGTAAACAGTAGAAAAATTAAGGAAATGTGGACTGAATGTAAAATTTCCAACAATCAGACAAATAGGGAACAGCGAAATCACAATTTACAAGGTTTTTAAAATTTTTATAAATATGAAAAGCTTCAAAGAAATCGAGTTCATGAATGGATTTAGGTCTGCAAATTATTTTAGCCTGCAAATTATATTAGAAACCAATAAATCGGCTATTTCTAAACATTGCTGGGAGGAAAATCATAATTTTAAATTTAATTCAGCTAAAATAATTTGCAGACCTAAATCCATTCATGAACTCAATTTCTTTGAAGCTTTTCATATTTATAAAAATTTTAAAAACCTTGTAAATTGTGATTTCGCTGTTCCCTATTTATCTGATTGTTGGAAATTTTACATTCAGTCCACATTTCCTTAATTTTTCTACTGTTTACACAGCTACACATTCCTTAATTCCTATTGGCCACACTCCCCACCTCTTCCGTAATCCTATTGGTTGAACTAAATCCGGTCCCTCTCCTATATATACGAGTACTTCTCCAGATTCAGAATTCTTTTTGCACTGAAGACAGTACGCTTTAGGCTACCGAAACAGCTGTATGCACCTCAATCATTTTTCTTTGGCGTTTCTGACGTAGTAGTTTATTCCTGTTTTAAATTACACATATATAATCAACAAGTGGTAAAATGTGTAAACAAATAGTTTTCACAAAATATTCTTTGTAAATAAAGCACAATATAAAATTACTAAACAAAAAATATTATAATTTAAAGAACTTTTTTTTTTTTTATGTCCATTGTAATTGCTATTTTTAATCTATACATACATTCTATACATTAAAATTCATTTTCTTAATTCTTTCTGAAGTAGAAAAATGAGCATTTTATTTTCATTCATGGAATAAAGAAATATTAGAAATTTCTGTCCAGTGTAATGGTGACGATTTGCAAGATTATCATCCTAATTCTGAACTACTGAATTCCACTTACGAATTAGTGTAAACACTTACGTCATCCATTAAAACACATTCGTTTTATTTTCCTCAGAAAAACATTATGTTGTTTTTAAGTTATATATTGATTACAAAATAATTGTAGGCATATAAACACTGTATGATCACGTATGGAATGTAAGAAAATTAGAGGTTTTTCTCAGCGTTTTAGTAAATTCTGGTTGTTCAGCTGTACGTAAAATCACCTTCAGTTAATTTCTTTTGAGTTCATTATGAACCTAATGAGAGTACTTCTTCCTCTTTAACTAAACCATTGGAAATCTCCGTAATTGAAAAACACTATTCATATCCTAAAGAAAATATTTATTTATTATATATATAGAAAGACATAAATATTTATTCACTTTACTTTATTTCATAGAAAACCTACTCTCTTTGCCCAAAATGCTACCAAACCCAGCTTGCTGTGGATTACATCTTGTACTTTTTAAGTCTTATTTGATATTCATAGTCTTCATTGATATTCTGAGTGCCAAAGGTTTCTGGCAACTGGTCTGACTCCGTGAGCCTAGGTTAGAGATAAGAAACATCAACAACATCAACACTTTGTTTTATTTTATTTTATTTATTGTAACCGAATTAAATTCTGTGCATTTTTCTAAACTTCACGATAATTATAAATACAGCTGAAGGATCATATAACTGAGAGGTGACTTAGAGTTTTTAGACAATACTGATTTATTTATTTTACAAAAAGCACATAATATTCACACGTAAAACCAATATGCAATTTTAGAATTTTTCATTTCAGACAAAAAACATCAAATTTAGTAATAAAATTTAGTGGTGTAGCTTATTAAACATATTTTAGTTTTTTTTTTTTTTTTAATCGCATATTACTTTGGTATACAAAATTTTAAATAATGTGTTTTAAGTAATAAAGAAAATATATTTCCAAAAATAGCAATATGTACTGATTTACTGAAATGAGACATAACACTGTATTATTAAACCAGGGAAATCTTCAACGGCTTTAACGACAAAGGGAAAGAAACTAGAAGACAGACAGCTGTTTCGGTAGCATTTAGCGAACCGTCTACCGCGCATGAAGAAATGAGGGAGAAGTGCAGCACAGAACATACAGCACATAATGCTTCAGTTATGTTTCAAAATGTTTACAAACTTTCAAAAACGCAACACATTTTATTATGTTCTCTAATACATTTCTGAAACCTTCGCCCTTTTCTATGTTCTCTCTGTTATGTGATCGAAATGTTTCTATTACGTATCCGATTTTTACTTTCTCCGATTTTTACCCATAAGGTAGAGAAAGTATTGTTTTTCGGTCAAATTTTCGAACGCGAGATTTTGTTATATTTACACGTTTTGAGGTCCCCTGAATACGAAAATCATGTTTTCAGCAAATGGTCTGTGTGTATGCATGTGTGTGTGTGTGTGTCTGTGTGTGTGTCTGTCTGTTATCAGCATATCTCAAAAACACATTATGGCAGAAAGTTCAAACTTGGTATTCTAAATGTATCATATAGGGATGCTACAGTAAGCTTTTCGTTAAGATCAAGCAAATGGTTCGTGTACAGGAATAATCAAGAGAATTCTAATACATTACGTTTATGGGGGAAATTGCAGGTAAGTAGAGTTTAACGTCTATAGACTGCACTAAACCAAATGAACGAATATATATTTTTTGTAATAGAGATAGTTAACTGAGACAAAAAAATTGTATGTAGGAGCCTCGCCTCCCCCCCTGGGGTGAAGCCCCCCCTCGAGAGGAGTAAATTTTCATGATGGGTATCTTTCAAAAGAGCTCGCCGATACCTTTAAAACGAATGGTTGAACCATCGATCTGCGATAATTTAAAACATGGTTATCGATTTTTTTTTTTTTTACTATTGAGAATAAAATGGACTTTTTTTGGATATTTGGTGTTAAAAATACTTCTCTAATACTGAAATCGCCTGCATTATCATAAAAGATAATTTTTTTAAATAATAATTTAAATAAATTATTTTTTAAAAACAGAATTATGTTTTTATAGCCGAATTAAATTCTATATAAATGTAGGTGCATTAATGAAACGGGGGGTTGAGGGGGCGGTAGCCCCCCCACACACACACAGAACTAATTATCATATAAAACTCTTCAGAAGCCTAATATGAATTGTTTAATACAGGTTTACATAACATTTCTCGTTATCTTATTTTTTAATCTGCAACCTGTATTTATAGTACTAAATTTCAGGGTAAGAGAAAGTCGTGTGAGTGACACACCAGATTATTTTGTTACAATCGCGGATATTTTTAAGTTTATGAAAGTTATCGGAATGCAAACTGAACGTTTCTGTAATATTTACAATGTTTCCATGTTATATGACTGTTACGTTTCTGAAACATTTTGTGCTGTTAGGGGTATAGACAGCATATGAAACGAATTATGGTCATCCAACAGAAATACGGCGAAAATATGGAGATTGATCAATAGGAAATTGAGAAATTGTAGTTGTAAAAAAGATTGAATAAAATAAGAAAATAAAAACTGAATATGAAATGTCTAACAATTTGACAAGTGGGACACGGCGAAATCACAATTCACAATTTAAGATTTTTATTGATGTAAAAAGCTTCAAATAAATCGAGTTCTTGAATATATTTGGGCCTACAAATTGTTTTAGATTAATCAAAACCATCATTTTAAATTTGATTAAGCTAAATTATGATTTATGCTTTCTGATTTTCTAAATATTACCAATAACGTGAAATTAATTTCTTTTTTAATTTGTGTTTTGTAAAATCTTTAAAAATAACGTTCATCTGCAAATACAAGTTGCATGTAAATGTGTAAATTTTGTGTCTCAGATTTCAAATATAAACTGCTTTCAAATAAGACGTGTACAGACAAAACTTAGAGGCATTTATCATTTTCAACAATATAAATAATGTAAAACATACGAAAATAAGTTTATTCATAAAGTAAAACCTCTTATAATGGATACGGTCATATAAATTTAGATGTATATATTTAAATAAATTGCGTAATTTTTAAATTGCATTGAAATAATACAAACATTTCAAACATACTTTAAAAATTAAAATCGCGCAAATTTATTTTAAATATTCGAAAAACTTTGGTTAGTTTAACATTTTTTTTAAAAATTAAATATTCTTAGACATGTTTTATGAGAACAAATGAATAAGTAATTAATTTAAAGCACTAAATAAATTGTTTAGCTGACTGGGAAAAAAATTTTGTTTGATTAAATTTTTATTTTGGTATTCACTATCCGTACCGTGTCAAGGAATAATAAATTTATAAATTGATTATCTACCTACCTTTCTTTAATTTATTCTTATTTGCATTTAAAATTTTTTGTAACGTAAACGAAAAATATGGCTTATTCAAAATGTAAAAGAGAATGAATAAGAAATAGTTTGGTATTATAATTCGTGATGTCTACTTACGGGTTTAAAAATGTATATTAAAAAAAAAATAATAAGAAAAAAATAAGAAAAAATAAAAAAGCTCTGATTACTTTTTAAAATATATTTTTTACGTATTTTTAAATTAATTTTTATTGAATGCTATTGTTTAAAAAATATATATATACATATATATACACACACACACACATATATATATATATATATATATATATATATATATATTACTGGAAATATGCAATAAGGTACTATTGATTCAATGATATTACTCTTAATAAAAGCTCCAAGTTCATATTATCGAAATTACATAAGGTAAATGAAATAATTATTTTCTTTTTATTAACCTTTGTTTTCTCAATACCATTTTACGGAATTACAATTTTCGCCATACTTATATAAGAAAATGTAGAAATCTATTTGAAATTTGGAATTTTCATACATATTTAAGTATATATAGATGATAAATTTGATTTATATGATGGTGAGAAGATACATAGGAAAAAACAAATTAATGGATGTATTTTTTTAAATTATAACAATATATATATGTATATATACAGGAGATTCACAAGCGTTAGTCGTTGTACAAAAATTTTTTCCACATTTTTCACCTTTTTCATCTTAAAAAAAAAGGAAAAAATACACATACACACGTATATGTATATCTATATTTATCTATCTGTGCATAAATATATATATATATTTAAGAGACATTTAAAATATATGTCATCAATATAAATACTATATCTGAAATAGGACTTCTTATATATTTTAATTTCCGATTAGCATTGTTTATTTTCCATCAATACATAGCAAGCACCTTAAAAAAAATATTTTCACTTCAATATCACAATAAAGCGTATGATAAATCTGTATATATATATATATATATATATATATATATATATATATATGTATGTATATATATACATATATACAGGTATACAGGTAAATTACATATAAATTATATACAGGTAAATTATACAGTATATGTATAATTTACCATATATTGTATTTGAAGAATGGAAGTATCATATTTTTAAGGATTTAAAGAGAGAATATGTGAGGGATGGTGATGTTGTTTCACATGAAAAATATTTAGAACTAATGAAATCAATTAAAGAACTTCGGGAGAGGTTTATAGTAACTTATGCAGATAAAGCTAATACAAGCTATGCAATAATTTGTAAAAAAATGTATGGTGAGATTTTAAGCGCTTTTTATAATAATACAAACAATTATGAGCTTATTAATTCAAAAGTTACAGTTATTGAGAACAGGGTTAAGGTATTTTATAAAAAGTTAAAGCTAAAACAGAAAAGCCAAAATTTCCCATATTTAATATTAGTGCCAAAGTTTCATAAAAACCCTGTGAAATTTAGAGTGGTGACTTGTGGTTATGGAACATATATTGAATTACCCAATAAAAGTTGTCGAAGGTTTTGAGTGAAATGTTTGAGAAAATGCTATTGGGAGAACAAACATTTATAATAAAAAATAGTTGTGAATTATTGGTTAACTTAACTAGAATAACTAAGTCAAATACAATTACCAGCCTATATGATTACGATTTTGCAGACCTTTATAATACTATTGATTTAAAAGATTTAAAAGAAAAAGTTATAGAGTTTTATGATAAATATTGTAATAAAGAAAGTGATAAAGATTTCTTCGTTAATGTGTTTAAGTTTGTCGTTCAAGAGAATTATCTGTATGAGGGAAATAAAGTATACAAACAAATTTTCGGAATCCCAATGGGGGGGAGTTGCAGCTCTATACTAGCTGATATCTACTTACATATTCATGAAAAGAACAATAATTTAAACACAGATACATTTTGTTGTAGATATATCGATGACCTTGTATTGGTAAGGTTAAATGTTGAAAATACATATATTGACTTTCAGTACTACCCTAAGAATTTAAAACTAGAACCCTCTTCCACGAATTATAAAAATATAAATTATTTGGACGTAAACATACAAATAGGGAATGATAATTTGGTAACTAGAATTTATGACAAAAGAAAAGACTTTCATTTTAAAACAATAAAGCTAATGCATTTTACATCTAACGTACATATTTCAGTTAAAAAGAACGTATTTAGAAATGGTTTAGTACGTAGAGCTAGATTAAATTCAGACTTGGAAGAGATGTTTGAAGATATGGTGGATTGGTGTCGTCAGAGCATAGCGCAGGGTTTCCATAGAGGTTTAGTAAAAAGTATGACGCACCAATTCGTGAATCAGTTTAAAAGGAGTACTGAGATGAAAATGTTGTTGGAAAGAAAGGATGATTTAGAGAATTGGTTTCATGAGTTGTTTTCATTTGGTCTTGACAGGTGAGGGGAACGTTGCATGCGTAGAACTAGTTTAACCCTGCAGTGCATGTTGTAATCCATGCCGCCTGTCTCCATATTATTTTTAATTTCGCTCTGTTTTATTTTTAGTTCTAGACTATGTTAAAGATGTTTTTCGTACTCCATTTGGTTTTAGTTTGTTTATTAATTTCGTTAAGTTTTTGTTGACTTGTTTTATTCTTGAATTTTATATTTAAATATGATTTTGTAGTTGGTTTTGCTTTTCAATGGGATGTTTATATATATATATATATATATATATATATATATGCATGTATATGTGACTTGTAAATATATTACTGTTATTGTGTTTCCAAAACTATTTCGGTATAATATAGGATTTTATGTCAAGGCTATATCTCAACTTGTATAGCATATAAATGCACCAAACATGATATATGATATGGACATTTTGTAATACTGTGCTGTTTTAATTTGTGTGCATATCAGCCGACAAGTGGTTCTGCTGTGTTGGAATTTAATTCCGTTTATGAAAAGGATATGGACATTATCAGTGTTACGTCATAAGACCCTTGACATGTGACCACTGTAGGGAAAAATGGAACATTATAATGTTTATATTAATATTGTATAAGGAAAGGGCATATTTACAAACAAATGCTCCGTCAATCAATCTTTGCCACTCATAAGTGGCAAAAGAACAATCTGTGTTGGTGGAAATACCAAGGTTTTGCCCTGAAAAGACGAGCAGTGCCCCAGTTTTTTCACGTATAACGTTACCTGCGCTTTCCTTATAGGGAAATGTTCGTATTCTAATTAAATATTTTTATCCTACAGGGAAATTTATAGGGGAATGGAGAATTGGAAATCACATCTTGGGTATAATTTAACTTCGAACCCAAAAAGACGTATATTGTAAATTGCTTTAGCTTGTAAAACAGTGCTCTAGTATGAACCACTGGACAATATTAGTAATTGTTAAAATGTTAAGAATGCATATTGTGTGGTTAAAAGGTCATTTGTTGTGGATCAGTTAGCCATTAAACGGAACTTAATGAAATATTTATGTATTTTAATTTTTTAATTTTTTAATCACAAAATACAAAAAACACCCTCTTGACTTTTTTTTTTATATTGAAAAGTATGTCGTTTTATATCATGTGAAAAAAAAATAGTGTGGTGTGATGTGGGGTGTTACTGCAAACAATTCTTGAAGTTTGCAAAAACATTCCTTCAAAAAAATGCTTTCATTACAATTTTGTAAATGCTTGCATATTTTCTGCTTTTGCACAGTTGCATATTTCGTAGATTATACTTTTATCTTTCTAATGACACCAAAATGAACAAAATCGATCCATAAATACAAGTGTTATGGCGGTTTGAAACTCATAAACCGTCATGCTCATTGACGCCATTTTGTTAAATTTAGTCAAATTTCGAAATGACCTCTTATTCTTAGCTTTGACTAAAAAAATATGAAAAAAATATTATAAGCCTTTTTCACTATGTACTTTATAATAAAAAAATTTCATTAATATTTGTGACATGAGGACAACGGCCTTGGGTGATTTCACTTGAAATGAGCCACTGAGGTTTGTTTACTAAAAATTTAAGAAGTTAATAAGGCATTTAAATCTATATTAAATGATTAATTAGTAAATATTATTTTTTCTTTTAAATCATTCCGTATGATTCTAAGATTCTAAGACGGAAGGTGTCCGCTCACCACTATACAGCGGTTTTGAGCGATTTCAACCTAGAGGGTCGCTGATAGCACTGTGAAAACTCATTAATGATTTATGTAGGTATCAGTATGTACAGTTACGCTCATTACTGATTGACTGACTCTGTCATGCTTAAAAAGGCTAAGAGGTTTCATTGGGCTCTGTCTGTGTGTGAACGCAAGTTGCCACCTAATTTTCAAACTTTAATTAATTTAAAAACTCTTATTGTCCGATCAATAACCTGTTTAATCCGACGGATTTAGAAAAATCGCCCCTTTGATTTGGTTCCTTATTTTTAACGAATTTGTGTCTTATTTGCAACGATTTATTTGAAGTGAGAAATAAATAAAATGAAATTATCATTTTTCAACCGGCGCATCAGTCGCCCTACATCTAACTAGTATATACATATCAATATAAACCGGGTGTTTGTAGACAATCTAACAATTTTTTAAAAAGTAAAGGAATTGTCAGACATGAATGCGGTTTGCGAAAAAAAGTTGTTCTCGTGAAAGGAGTTTTTTTTTTCTTTTTTTAAGGTGAATAAAAAAACAATAGTTAAAATTTTTGCGAAAAGAGGGCGCTGTACCCAATCTAATCACACATTTCCAAAACTCTTTTTATTCTCATGCAGATGTTCACAGGCATATAGATCCTATTCTAAATATTCGCCATCACCACAAATTATAGTTTGCAAACGAGTTGCAACACCGCTAACTGCAGATTCAGACGGTGATTCTTAGCTGAGAAACAACATCTTCACCAATAACACTTCATCCACCAAATCAATATTTGAAATAAAACTTTGTTCATGTACTATAAGTAAAAGACAAAATAATAAATAAGTTCTGTTAATCTTAAAACTGTGCAGATTATAGGACTTTAATTTGCATATTTCTCATTACGTCCTCTGCTACGTCCTGTATTGATGAAAATGTTGAATCTTTTTTTTTTTTTACTTTACTAAAAAAAAAATACCTTTGCGAGAGTGATTTCTTCGCAATCCGCGTTCAACTCTATCAATTCCTTCAATTTTTATAAAGTTTTAAAAGGGTCACAGACTTATGGGACACCCGATATATATATATATGCACGCATGTATGTAGTGTGTATATTATCTTTTAAATATAATACTTATAGAAAATATTTCTTTGTTTTCATTTTCAATTATATATATACATAGGGTAAATAAAATAAATTTTCGATGAAGTTTAAGTACAAGTATTCTCGAAAATTTGCACTATAAATTGAATTAAATAAAGAACCATTTTGTAACAGCACAAATGTACTTTAACAAAGTTAAACATACGTAAATAAGGGTCACAAATTTAAGCTTAGTGGCATATTAGTAAAGTTGAACTTGCTCAAATAAAGGTTATGAATTTAATATTAAGTGATAATACATTATTTGGACGAAAGTGATAGAATACATTATTTACAATCGATATTTATTTCAAAATTAGAGTGCATAAACAATTGGAGAGGATTGTGGGATATTATATTAAATTCGTGAATATGCAATGAATTATCTATTAAAAGTTAAAACTTTCATTCGATTTTAAAATTTTCTTATTATTGTGAAAAAATAATTATATAAGTAAATGTTTTGATAGAAAATAAACTTTTTTAATCCTCTAATATTTTTTCTAAACATCTCGAAAAAACGTTTTATTGTGCGATTAAGAATTTTGACATTTAACATGTATAAAAGTATGTATCTTAAGTATAAGATATAGTTAATAATATTTTATGTATGTTCCAAACATTTTATAATGACGGATGCCATATAATTATATATGCAAGGTGGGTGAAAAGTTCTGCAACAATATAAAAAAGCATATTTTCCCTTATAGAATTTGTAGATTACTAAATAATTTTGTGCAATTCAAAGATAAATAAATATTTTTACTAATAACATCTATTTTACACGTAGGTCTTTTATTACGGCTAAAGAAAATAAAAGAGAAGCGATAATTGCATTGCATAAGGCAGGCTGGAGGCAGATAGACATCGTAAAACAGCTTAAAACAACTCGTTATAATGTATCACGAACGATATCACAGTTCTGTGAGGTAGACACCATCAGTGATCGACCACGAATTCGTAATATCACCCGGAAAAAATATATCCAGGGAAAGTCAAGTTTCGAGCAACTCGAGTCGTCAGCTTGCGACATCTTTCGAGTCTAGTTGTTTTCATTTTCTGAGTTAGATAATGAACTTTTTGCAGTTTACAAGGGCGAATCTTCCTCATTGATCTTCGAGAACTCTAGCATACTTTTTTAAATTTAATTCAGCTAAAATAATTTGCAGACCTAAATCCATTCATGAACTAGATTTCTTTGACGCTTTTCATATTTATAAAAATTTTAAAAACCTTGTAAATTGTGATTTCGCTATTCCCTATTTGTCTGATTGTTGGAAATTTTACATTCAGTCCACATTTTCTTAATTTTTCTAATGTTTACACAGTTAACATTCCTAAATTTCTATTGCCCACACACTCCACATTTCCCCTAATCCTATTGTTTGAACTAAATTCGGTCCTTGTCCTATATATACGAGCACTTCTCCAGATTCAGAATTCTTTTTGCACTGAAGACGGTACGCTTTAGGCTACCGAAACAGCTGCATGCATCCTAAATATTTTTCTTTTGGCGTTTCTGACGTAGTAGTTTATTCCTGTTTTAAATTACACATATATAATCAACAAGTGGTAAAATGTGTAAACAAATAGTTTTCACAAAATATTCTTTGTAAATAAAGCACAATATAAAATTACTAAACAAAAAATATTATAATTTAAAGAACTTTTTTTTTTTTATGCATCCTAAATATTTTTCTTTTGGCGTTTCTGACGTAGTAGTTTATTCCTGTTTTAATATTTCCTACCCAGTTTTAAAAATCTAAACTTGAAAAAAATGTCTAAGTGTGGCGCTTGTAGCGACACTATGAACATGCAAATGAGGTTTGCTTTAAATAAGCGCTGTAAGGTTCGTGATCGTTATTTACAGTTGAGATTTGTCGTAGTGGGTTAATGTTAGTCAAGGATGCCTCTAAGAAGACGAAGAAGCCATTATCAACAGCTCACTGAGTTTGAACGAGGTCGTGTAGTAGGGCTAAGAGAAGGTGGGTTTTCTTTCCGCGATATTGCAGAAAGACTTGGCAGGAATGTATCCACTGTGCATGAGTGTTGGCAGCAGTGGTCAAGGGAAGGTACTGCCTCAAGAAGACCGGGTTCCGGGCGGCCAAGTGGCACTACTGAGAGGGAAGACCGCCGTGTTCGGCGTATGGCTGTGGCTAATCGTACTGCGTCTGCAGCTGAAATTCGAGCTGCAGTTGGCACCACAGTGACACAACGAACTGTTACAAATCGGTTACTTCAAGGACATCTCCGAGCCATACGCCCTGTAGCGTGAATTCCACTGACTCCAAACCACTGCCGTTTGCGACGTGAGTGGTGTCAAGCTAGAGCTCATTGGAGGACGGAGTGGAGATCTGTTGTGTTTTTTGATGAAAGCCGGTTCTGCCTTGGTCGCAGTGATAGCCGTGTGTTGGTTAGAAGGAGGCCAGGTGAACGCCTGCTAACGACCTGTCTGCGGCCTAGACACAAAGGGCCTACTCCTGGAGTTATGGTTTGGGAAGCAATTTCGTATGACAGCAGGAGCACTCTCGTGGTTATCCCACGCACCCTGACTGCAAATTTGTACGTCAGTCTAGTGATACAACCTGTTGTGCTGCCATTCATGAACAGCATTCAAGGGGGTGTTTTCCAACAGGATAACGCTCGCCCTCATACCTCTGTTGTAACCCAACATGCTCTTCAGAGTGTCGACATGTTGCCTTGGCCTGCTAGATTACCAGATATTTCTCCAATCGAGCACGTATGGGACATCATTGGACGACAACTTCAGCGTCATCCACAACCACCATTAACCGTCCCTGCATTGACCGCCCAAGTGCAACAGGCATGGAACTCCATCCCACAAACATATACCCGACACCTGTACGACACAATGCATGCACGTTTGCATGCTTGTATTCAAAATTCTGGCGGTTACACCGGTTACTAATGTACCAACATTTCCCATTTGAAATGGCTCTTCTCGCCAATGGCTCTACCTGTGGTCTTGAAACTTTAATCAATTAAATATGTTACCTAGACAAATGTATTGCTGAAATTTCATTACTGTACAATAATTTTTTCTTGGTGTTGGGATTTTTTTTTCCATCAGTGTATATCGTTAACAAATGAACCGAAATATTTCATACTTTTAACAGTAAATCATTACAATATTACAACATACGCTGCAAAGGAAAAATTTTAAATATACATTTTTCCCTGTTACTAATGTTACCCAAACTCTCCTTAGGCATTAAAATACTACATATAAAATACTACATTTGTCTTAAGCTATTTTTCTATACTGTTAAAAAAAATTTCTCAAAAATGAGCAAAATTGTCTCAAAATAGCTCCGAAACAATACATACTTAAATTTTAAAACGTACGTACTCATTTTTAAGTATATTGACATGCTCAAAAATGGAGATATTGAGATTCTTAGTGGTCAAACCCATTTTTGAGCATGTCAATATACACAAATATATGTACATGGGATTTTCAAATTTAAGTATATAATGTTTCGGAGCTATTTTGAGACAATTTTGATCATTTTTTTAAACCATTTTTAACAGTGTATATGGTTAAATTAAATTTAAATCGATTGGTTCGTACGTAAGAACGTATGCATACTATAAGAACGTGCACAATATTGGATTGTAGAGCTTTAATCTGGTCGTGTACGAGAAGCTTTAGTTAGTCAAATGACGTCATAAATAAATTGTGGCTATGTAATAAATAAATTTTTATTTTAATTAATTAATTGTTTTATTTGATTTTTTTTTTAAATCTTATCTTTAAAAAGATTATTATTATTTTTTAATTAGAGATAGAGCAATTTGTTTGTCGACTTGCAGTTTCTAAATCTGATTTAGAAACGCAAATTTTGTCTGATGAAATAAAATAGTGAATGATGTCTAAGGCAGTGTTTGATCTTTAAATGTTAAATACAACAGTATTTGTTTGTTCACGTAATTCCAGTGTATACTTTCCAACACGTTTCATTACTTTAACTGATGAAGTATTATAAGGAAATTCACTAATTCAGTGATTCTCCCTCTAGAAGCAAGAGCCTTTGTTAAGATGTAATTTCCTACTCTTTGAAAGTGAAAGTAAATTGAATAACGTATTTTATTCAGTTTTAATTCTTTTCAGTTTCATATTGATACATTTAAAACACAACTATTGAAAATAATGTATAGTTTCATTCTATATTTCATTGCATGTCTTCAACAAAACACTTCTATAATATTTCTCAATATCACAAAGTATTGTGTAGAAATTAAATGTTTACAATTAAATGCGGAAAAAAAAAAATCTGTTTTTCTTGTTTTTTTTTTTTTTTTTTTGCCACTTTAACTAGCCAAAACACAGAAAAGAAAAAACAAATGTAATTTTAGAGCTAATTTTGAAGACAAGCCTCAATAAAAATCTTCGTTTGATTTCTTTATTTATTTGTGTGAGGAAATAGAATTTTAAGAGATTTGCGTATTAGGACAATTTTACAAAATATATTATTTTTTTTAATAATGATTCGTGAAATTATTTATTATGACATTATTATCTGGTAATAGTCTTTTTCATAGTTTCCCTAACTACATTCCGATAGTTTCTATTTATTTATTTATTTTTATTTATTATAACTATGTACTTATTCAGCAGTGTCATCTCGTGTGTGACGTTTTCTACTAGCTCCACGCGGATGGCTAGAAACAGTTCGTTATCACGGAAAACTTAGTCATTTGATTGACTATTGAAACGTCGTTATATCTAAGTTGTTTCTGGAAATAAGAGAATTAACCAATAATATGCTTAAATAACTATTTTAATGTATTGTTTATAACTACCCGTATGAAGCAAATGCAAAATGTCATTCATGAGATGTCACTGCTATTTATGGTAACTCTAGGATACCATAGTTTTTAAAGATTGGAATAAAAATTCTTAGAATAGAAATACAAGAAATATTTACGTATTTTTAAAATACTTGTACATGTACTCATCATATTTTGGGTAAAAATTAAATACCGAATACAGAAACTGCGAAACATAGATTAAATATAAAGTTCCTAGTGACCATGTGTCCTTTAAGTCGTTAAGAGATCCAATACAAGAATTTAAAAGTGAATTTGAAATAGCAAAATATAATGCATTTCATATAAATAATCCTGAAAATTATGCAACAATTTGTAATAATGCAAATATATCACGAAATATGTGTGAGTGAATTTTTAATAAACAGAATTTGATAAATAATTTCAATTATTCCCTTTTTGTAAAATGTTACCACATTTTTGGCAAAAAATGATTTTTAAACTGTTGAATTAAATTCAACCGTGTTGAATTCTAGCAGATAATTGAATAACTACTAACATAATTAATATTCAACCGAGTTGAATACAACACAATTGAATATTGTTACATTTCTACACGGTTGAATTAAATTCAAATTTATTTATTTATACCTGAGACCGTCTTCGTACTATAAGGACGTAAAAAAAAAAAAAAAAAAAAAAAAAAAAAATGCTAACTATAAAAGAAATGAATGTTTATTTTGAATAATAAATTAAAATTCATTACCTTTTTTTTTTTTTTTTTTTAATCTTATCTCTAAAACAAATTAATTTCTTTAATGAGAAATAGAACAATTTTGTCGTAGTCTGAATTTGAAGTTTCTAAATCTAATTTAGAAATGCAATTTGTCTGATGAAATAATTCTGTGAAAGAAGTCTAAGGAAAGTGCTTAAGCTTTAAATGTTAAATAGAACTGTATTTGTTTGTTCACGCAAATGCACAGTATATTTTCAAACACGTTTCATCACTTTAATTGATGAAGCATTATAATGAAATTCACTAATTCAGTGACTCCCTCTTTAAAAGTAGAACTCTTTGTTAAGACGCAATTTCCTACTCTTTAAGAGTGAAAGTTAAAGCAATAACTTATTTTATTCAGTTATTATTCTTGTTGCTTTCATTTTGATACATTTAAAATGCAGCTATCAAAAAAAAAAAAAAAAAAAAAAAAAAAAGCTTAATTCTATATTTAATTACATGCGATCTATGACACAATTCTATATTATTTTTCAATAACACACATTATTGTCTAGAAAACTGTTGCGCTCTTAAGCGAAAAAAAAAAAAAAAAAGTTTTTCTGGCTTTTTGAAAGTAATATTAAATATCCAAAATATTGTACATGAAAAAGAGAAATGTAATTTTAGAACAATTTTTGAATAAATAGCTTTTTCAATCCTCAATAATTTATTTTATTTTATTTATTAATTTATTTTACCTCAGAAAGGTGGAATTTAAGAGATTTAAGAGCTCTCTTAAATGTAACGAAATATATTTAATAGCACTGATCCGCATGAAAATTGCTCCCAACATCATTTTTGTACATTCTTATGTGAAATACCCCCCTGATTCCGAATATGACGCCCATTTTTCCCTATCACCCACCGTTGTTTAGGGACGTCAAATTATTTTTATCACTTTTTGGAGATTTTGTGGCTATAAATTTTAACTGTTAAATATCTTCTGAGGGGCTACAGGATTTCAAAATTTTAAAACGTGAACATTTGCGGCAAGGGAAAATTTAGTGTGTGTGTGTGTTGGGGGGGGGAGATTTGCCACTGAAATCATGTATTGCATTTCTTATATTTTTTGAAAAAAATATTAATGTTATTTATTAAACATTATATGTATTTTTTTATGTGTGAAATTAATTCATTTTCATTCTCTAAATCAAATTCATGTTCATAAAATTACCGAACAGTGATTATCGAAAATTGAGGGAGGGTGTTGTGTACCTAGAAAACGGTGGGTGACTGGGCAAAATGAGAGTCATATTCGGATTCAGGAGTTCATTTTGCATAAGAACGAGCAAAAATAGTATCAAGGGTCGATTTGTTTTTTCAGCGCAGTGTATTTATTAATTCATTTAACAATTCATTAGATCATTCATTATAACATTATTACCAATTAATAGCCTTTATCACATTTTTTTATAACCACTTTATGATAGTTTTTTATTTATTTATTAAAGTTAGGTACCTATTTATTTAGTATTTGTTGATCAAATCGTGTAGGATACCTAGTCACGAGTTTAGTCTTTTCACGTTTCAATACATTTACGACGTTCTAATTTTCTGCGGAGTTTTACACGTGCGATATAATCTTTGTTGCTATTGTTATTTATTAGTTCACGTGTGCCGTGTTCATTCTTGAATAAACGGAAATGTGTAGAATAGGCTGAAGAAAAACAGCACCAAAGTGACTTAACCGATTTCATCAAAATTTATTAATCATAGCAGGCAGAAGATCACTTTCGTTGGAGAATTATAACACAAACCCTTGTGAGGTTGGTTAACAATCAAATAATTTGCGTCTGGAGAAATTGCAAGCAGACCATTATTTCATGCCTATTTTAACTGTTTGGATTAGTATTAAACAAAATTTATATATTTGGAAGTAGCAATTGTGTTCCATGCAAAATAAAATTTAAAGATTTTAACAGATATTGTTTCATTATTTATTTTGTTGAACGGTAAACATTTACTTCAATGATAGCAAAAAGTCGTTTGGCTATAATAATGAAGATTTCAATTTACTGTTAAAGTAAGTGTTACAGAACTTAATTTGTGTATATTTATATAATTTCAGTAATAAGTTATTTTTAAAAATTTTTAAGCAAAAAAATTATAATTAGGACAATGTATATTTATTTTCACAATTCATACATATTACAAAATATTGTCCACGCTAATATTAAAATAAAACAAATATGCTGTGTCCATCACAAAACTGTGTTCTATACTTCATTACACAAATTCACTTAGTACAGATAATTTCTTAAAATCGTTATTTATTAAAATTATTTTAATGATATACAAATAACATTTAAAAAATATATTTTTTAATAATGAAAAAAAAATAATAATAACTTTTTTTTAAATACCCCAGAGTGATAGATCAATCTTTATTATTTATAGGTGTTTAAGAGATCTTTTGAAATATACCCATATTCAATATTTCCCCTCCCCTTCATGCAAAGAATTCTCCTACCTATACAATTTGCTTTTTCATAGTTGGCTGCTACTATCATAAATTATTTATTTCAATTTCATAGTAATTCTTCAAAATTAATTCCATTTTACGTATTTATACAAAATTTTGTGACATTTTAAAAATTTAGAAGAAAATGTGATGGCATCTGCTGGACGATTTTATAGAAAGTTGATATGCGCTAATTTATGTCAAGGTGCATCACTTATAAAATTGTAAGTAATTCCAGATTTATAGTTGCCACAAAGTTGTCACAGAAGCTTAGATGTATTTGAAATATTTTACAATAGTATTCTAGACTTCTGAAAATGACAAAATACAGATAAAACTCGAAATCGGAAATGTTTACGAACGAAATACGTTCGTCTATTGAATATAGAAGAAAATAAAAATACATTTATGCAGTATTTTATAGATAATAAACATAAAATACAGATACGTAAAATATTTCATTAATTAGAACTTATATTGGATTATATTAATCAAAATGTAACTATTCAAAACAGGAAGGACGTATTTACGAATACTATACAACGTGAACATTGCACTGAGTATAAACAGTTACTGACAAATATGAATAAAGAAAAAAGAAAAAAATATCTGTCTTAATTACAGTGTAATTTAGCACCGGTGGATTACTATTATTATTTTTTTTTAACTTATCTTCCTTACGAATTTTTTACTCTTAAATTCTGTAAAAGAATGTTCATAAAACGAAACGTTTAAGATGGTCTACCACAAAGGAAGATGATTCGTCTAGTTTTCACTATCTAGAAAAAAAAAATCACTTCTATTTCAAATCCCTTCGGCTTTTTCTTTTCTTTTCTTTTTTATTCTAGATTTTTCTACATTATTCCGTAAAGTGCAAAGTATGTCTATATCCATATTATAGAGAAATTGTATTTTTGTATAACAGTGATGTATTACGCAATGTGGAACAGCTGAATGTATGAATAAATCTATAGTTAATGTATAAAAATCCTTGGACTGCCTTGGAACTGAAAAAGAGTATAAATAAAAATATAACAAATCTAAGGCTATTTTTATTTTCTAAGTAATGGATATAAAATTATTCACAAAACAGAATTTATTTTTTTACAACCGGTCTTATTTTGGTCTATTTTTCAATATGAAAGCATGCATTGAATGTTCTACATATCCTAGCATTGGTTACTTAGTTCATTCTTAAAATTTCTTTGGTTATAGCTTTAGCATACGAGCCGCTTGGCAGCTTTTAAATTCTTGTTGTAATTTTGTCGATGAAATAAAACGGCTATTGCAATTGCTCAGTGAAGATCCGAGACAAGAAACATCCGAGCTAGTTTGGTGCCAAATTCCATGTTTCGCTAATAGGATCTATACTGAAACTGTGACCTATCTTTAGCCCGATTTTTTGAAATTTTGTTTTAATTATTGGGTTTTAATTGTTGGGTTTTTTCATGTTAAAATTGGGTTTTTATTTATTATCTTTTGAACCAATTATCTGAGTGAATTAAAACATGAATAGTTAAGTATATTTGTCCTCATTAATAATTGTACCAATATTTAATAAGAATCTGATAAACCGAACTAGAATTCCAGACAGATTCAATGACAAACTTTCAGCGTGTTATGTTTTTATGTTTAGATAAAAACTTTTTTTTTTTTTTTTGTACAAGTTCATTTAAGGTGATAGGAGAAAATTGGTAACGGCGCAAAAAACAACCGATTGAGAGTTATAGTATGAGCTGTCGAACTAAAAATAATTAGGGTATTATAAATATATTCACAATATTGTGCTACTCTCCCATAATAAAGTATTGTGAGGAAAAATCCCTTATGGAAAGATTGAAATACTAATTATATGATTACATAATTAGATATTAATATCCGTCATACAGTCATTTAATGATTATCTACTCAATTGATGATTTAAAAATCAACATATACAGTGAAACTTGAATAATTCGAACTTGTTTAATTCGAAATTCTGGATAATTCGAATTTTTTAATCGGTCCCTTGAATTTTGTACTAAAATAATGTTAAAAAATCATGGATAATTCAAATTCTATTTTGGATAATTCAAATTTTTCACGCGATTACCTTTAAAATATTACAGTAAAATTTCTTCCCGAGATTTTTCTCAGCTAAAGTTGCATTCTTTTCTTTAACAGTCTTTCAAAAAAATAAAAAAAATGATAAGGAAATACAAGAATAATTCCTACCTAGTGCATCAGAAGATATGGTCGATATGCATGAAATTTGAGGGGTTTTTTTCATTGAGAGTCATGTCTAATGTACAAGATTCTATTTTTGTATCAATTGATAGGTTGAAGTCATATACTGTGACACAAAGATTGTACTTAAAGAAGCAATCAAAAATATCTGACTATTTTTTAAAATGTGTTGAATAATTAAGCTCGTAGAAAAATATTGATTTAATATGGGGGGGGGGGGGAGAATATAGCAGTATTTTTAGATATAAAGTTTATGTGTTAAATCTTTGATCGTAGAGTTTTATTTTTTTAATTTATCTCTTCTTTTTGACAAAATAGCACATGTAATTCGAATTTTTGGGTATTTCGAATTTTTCTCTGGTCCCTTCAACTTCGAATTATCCAAGTTCTACTGTATTTAAAAACTGTGGGATCATAGCGACACTTCATTGTCGATGTCTATACTACCGCTGAACTGACTGTTATCTGAAATAACATATTATATCCTATAATAATATTTAAAATTAAATTGATAGAAATTCATCCGGAAGAACTCGAAAATTTTGTTATTTTGAATACATACCAAAATGCATTTAACCAACAAAGATTTTTTGACGATACATCATAGTCTCTAATTATAATTGATAGTGCTTTTAAATGTAAAAACTGTAAAAAAAAAAAAAAAAAAAAAAAAAAAAAAATCTCGGATTAAATACCGGGTGATCCAAAAGTCAGGACAAACTTTAAAAATGAATAATTCGAAAACGAATCAAGATACAAAGATACGGTTTGCACCAAACGGATGGAAAAAAAGCCGGGTTTTGTGTGGCAAAGAAATAAAAATTAGTTCTGTTGGCGACCAACAGATGGCGCTGTCGTATTTCTGATGTAGGATTATGCAAAGCAACAAACGATATAAAAGGGAACAACTACAGCAGGTAATGGTAGTCGAAGCTTATATACATCGGAATATCGCATTCTCAGTCGCTACTTTAATCACGCATGGCCTCCAAGATCTCCCGATCTGACACCCTCTGACTTTTGGCTGTGGGGATTCTTGGAAGTCAAAAGTGTACCGCGACCAACCGGCATCACTAGCAGCACTGAAAGATGCCATCCGCCAAAATGTGTCTGACATAACGCAAGAAATGCTACTAAATGCTGTGAACGATGTAGTAAATCATCTCACAGCTGTACTTCTGAATGATGGACATTGAACTGTTACTGTAGTAGTACTAATTAACTGTAATTAAGCTGACTTGTAAGTTGTCAACATTTTTTTTTTTCATTTGTAAATCATCTTTTGGTGAAATAAAACACTATAGCGCCATCTGTTGGTCGCCAACAGAACTAATTTCTTTCCTTTGCCACACAAAACCCGGCTTCTTTTCCATCCGTTTGGTGCAAACCGCATCTTTGTATCTTGATTCGTTTTCGAATTATTCATTTTTAAAGTTTGTCCTGACTTTTGGATCACCCTGTATATTTCTCGATTTCTACTAGCAAGGATGGAACTATAGTCCACTGAATAATAGAAAACACTGTTACCTTACAGCCATGGAAGTACGATTTCTGATGTTACTGAGCACTTCCCAATCCTGATTTGACTGAAAATTCTAAATAAAAATAAGCAGCCAGGCAAAATATGTAGTCACCAGATTAAATCTCTGTCATTCGTCACAGATTTAATATAGATACAAGAAAGAATGTTTCTTTTGACAGGTTGAATTCTAATTTTATACTAAATTTATGCAGTTTCAGAAAATATAACATTGTATGAATATTACAGAATATTTTTATATTCAGAAATAATATGCAATAGAATCAAATATTTAAAATAGCTATTATAGTCTAACTTTATTCATTTTTTTTTTTAAATATTTAATTCATCTGATTCATTTATATTTAAGTGACGTGATCGTTAATTTATCAAATGTAACATTAATCTTTCCTTTAATTACGTTGTTTTCAAACAACAATCGTAAATTGTTTCATTTATCTTATCGTGTTTCCACATTTGGTGACATATCTTAGATAATGTAAGGAAACAACTTAAATAGTTTTCAAATAATACACTTCTTAGAGTTAACAAGATACTTCCGAACACATAACTTACATGAGGGAACAACATGTTGCGTCGTATATTTTATACAATTCGGAAACCATTATACTTCAGCGAGAAATGGGTATTATACGTATTTTATAATTTCATTAAAGATGTAAAATCTTTCAGACAAATTGATTTAAAAGGCACATAATTATTAAATATTTCTTTTAGAATATTAATGTACATAATAATTTTATTTCAAAATGTTAGTAATTTATGGATTTGATGTGTTTAATGTCGTAAACAACAGTTCTAAATGTCAAATCATACTTGAATGATTTTGAACATTTCGCCCAGGTATTATTTTTAACAAGAAATTAGCATTTTATGTTTATCCTAAACATACATTTTAAATTTATTTTGATTCTAGAGGTATTTAATTTATTACGGCAATCGATGATAATTCGATTAAATGTGTATCATAACTTCCTAGAAAAATTTAAATTTAGCATTAGTATTTAAATGTTACCTACATCATATATAAAATAAATGTTAATATCTTCTTTTAGAGAATGTTCTTAAATACCTGTTTTTACCTTATTGTTTTATATTGTACATTATATATATACATACATTTTACATAGCTGATATTAATCTGTTTTTGAGCATTATATATATATGTATATTCTTAAGAAATTTGTTTTTCATACTGTACTTTCTTACCTTTCTATATAGCATTTAAAATTATAATATACTGATTTTGGTAACCTTCTTACTAAGAGATTTATTCATATGTTTGATGTTTTTTGAATTTATAATCATCAGTATTATGGTTTTCTTCTGTCTATCTATCTACCATTCTCTCTCTCTTTCTCTCTCTCTGTATATATATATATATATATATATATATATATAGGTTTAGTGGCAGGAAAGTCAGAAAAAGAGTACATATGTAATTAAATGTAAATTAATTTTCTATATATTTTAAACTTATGCTGCTGCAGCAAATTTATAAAAAACGTTTCACTTATTTCATTAATGCGTCTCTCTCTCTCTCTTTTTTTTTTTTTTTTTTTTAAGAGGCCAAATTTTAGTTTACCGCAAGAACACATGCTTATTATTATTATTATTATTATTTTTTTTAAGGGAACAGCATTTGAGTAGTTCTGAAGACAATGTAATTTATTAAAGATAAAAGAATATCATACATTAGATATTATAGTAAATATTTTTCTTAGCTTTTAAAAATATTTATGATGAGAAAGGTTTTTTTTTTTTTTTTTTTTTTTTAAATAACAGGTAAACATTATAAAAATTAAACAAATGAATCTATTCCACAAAAAATTATTACAAAAAAAAAAAAAAAAAAAATCAATATATATAAATGTACACACATATATATAAATAGCTGAACTCATTTAAACAAGAAAAAAAATTCTTTTAATTTAACTTTTTTATGATTTTAAAATTTATCTCAATTGAAATATTTTTTTGTTATAATTTTTGAGACCATAAGATTCATTTTGCACAAAATATTAGAGAATAAATTTCATCTGCAAAATTTGATAAATATAAATTTTTTAAATATAAATATTTAATTCAGAAATTTTTTAATCATCAACCTTAAGTCATTTTAGATAATTTGGAGTGGATGGCGGATTTTTATAACAACTATGTGAAAAATACCAGAGCCGGGAATCGAACCCGGGACTTCCGCTTATTGGAGTTGTGGCACGATTAATATTGTCACTTGATACAGCTGCGTTTGCAGACTTGGTGACCTTGCCAAATAATATTATGTGAGAAATGCCTAGCTGGTTATCACCCAGGGTAGATCAGTGGTAGACCATCCGCGCGTTAAGCGGATGGCCCGGGATCGATTCCCGGCACTGGTATTTTTCACATAGTTGGTATAAAAATCAGCCTTCCACTCCAAAATATCTAAAATAAATATTTATTAAATATTTCTTTACGACATAATTATGAACAATCTGAAGAAAACGACATATATTTATAATATTTGCTCTCAAATTTTATTCAGTAGTTTAAAATAAATAATAATCTTAACTTTAATCATTAATATAACGAAAAAGAGTCTTTGAGGAGGATAACCTTTTCCATTTCGTTATAATGTGACACAAAGGCATTCCGATTTCAATTGAACTACACAGACAGGATTTTTTTTATGTGTGTTACGAAACCTCATTCTTCTAAGTTAACTTTGTTTTGCTTATTTAGTGTCATGAGTAGAATAATAATGTATAGTAAATTAGTAATCATACTAATGTGTATATTTTTTTTCTATACAGAACAATTGCGAGAATTTTCTATGAAGAATACTAAATTAACTTCATTTTGCATTATATATCTAATGTTTTTCCATGTTTGCTATTTATAGACATTTTAAGAAAACTTAATTACGCTTGTTAAATATTGAAAACTTCCAAATTTCACAAGCAAAATTAGAAGAAATTATATAAATTGATGAATATCAGTATTAACACAACGTTAAAAATGCCAATTTTAAAATTGTTGAGTGCAAACTGCAGTTTCGGTTGCGTAAAGCGTACCATCATCATAGCATAAATTTATTATATATATATATATATATATATATATATATAATAGAGATTCAATAAGTTATAAAAATGAAATTATGTTAAAAAATTCCAGGATCATTTTTTGCTATTTAAATATTAAAGAAAAGATGGTTAGTGTAAGTAATCATCATTATTCAAAGAGTTATATCGTAAGGGAAAAAGAAATAAATGAATGAATATGTAAAATACAGATTAATTGGTTATAAACAAGTTAATCTAAATTATGGTGTGAATAGGTTAATTTTTCTTATATCAAAAGCATTTCATTATATGTATTATCAATGTTTTGTTAATACTAAAAAAAAAAAAAAAAAACAAGTTTAATCGTTAACTGTTTTGATTCTGAGAAAATATTAAAATTTTCAATTAGAGTGAGAGTGAGTGAGAGAGAGAGAGAGAGAGAGAGAGAGAGAGAGAGAGAGAGAGAGAGAGAGAGAGAGGGTGATTACTATTTCACTATTTCACGAAAAAGATTGCAAAAATATTAATTTTTTTTTATTCGACTTATTTCTTGTAAGCTCTAAAAGTATAGTTTATGGAAAAAAAAAAAAAAAAAAAAAAAAAAGAAAGTAAATAATTATATTTAGATTAAAAACACTTGAAAACACGTAAAATGAAACTTTATTTAAAAGATTTCAAAATATTATCCGAAGATTTTCGCTTTGAAACACCAAAGCATCATCAGGGATTTTTATTACTCGTTTCCAATGAGTAGTTTTTTAAATATTTTGAATGTTTTGGCTTAACTTTTTTTTAGAGATAATTTATAAAGAAATATAATTGGGCTTTGTTGCCGAAATTAAGACAATATGTGTAGATTCACCAAAATCAATAGGGTTCGCACTACGGTGACCTATAACATACGTACGAACTTTCAGCTCGTTCGAACAAAGCGTTTAGGCGCTATCGTGTTCACTCTCACGTATACACGCACACACGTACATATACAGGCATGAGAGTGCAGAAAATTGAAAAAAGAGGAAACACGCGTGTTCATAAAATTATTTTCAAATGAAAAATAACGTATACGGGAAAAACTATACAAATGTGTTTATAAAATTTATTTCAAATGAAAAATAATGCTCACAGTAAAAAACTATACAAAATATTTTAAAAGTGACAAATTAAACTAAAAGAAAAATTATACAGACACGACATTATTTCATTATTTAAAACATGGAAATCTGACATTGACAGATTTTTATTTAGTGCCAGAGGCCTACTGCTAAACTTGTTAATATCGACAAATTCTTCTTTAGTCAATTCGTGACGATCTAAATTCCATGATAAAGTTTTCATTAAATCAAACCAATGTGTTTCAGCTGCAGATATTGTAACAAATAACGTTGGAAGTCCAAACTGTCTTATAGCCGCAAAACAACGTTTTTTCTCTTTTTCCCAATGAGGGGGGAGGTGTGCCTCGGGGGGGACTCATGTCAAAGGTGTTCCTTGGGGGGGGACTCATGTCAAAGTTGGGCCTGGAGGGGGGACTCATGTCAAAGTTGGGCCTTGGGGGGACTCATGTCATAGTTGTACCTTGGGGGGGACTCATGTCAAAGTTGGGCCTGGGGGGGGGACTCATGTCAAAGTTGGGCCTTGGGGGCACTTCATTCAATAAATCCCCATTCAATAAACCGACTGAAATAGGCCCTTAGCACTATTAAGAGTGTATTATAAAAATTCGACAACGCTGTACCGACTGAAATAGGGGTACCTTGGGGGGGACTCATGTCAAAGTTGTGCCTTGGGGGGACTTCATTCGATAAATCCCCATTCAATAAACCGACTGAAATAGGCTCTTAGCACTATTACGAGTGTATTATAAAAATTCGACAACGCTGTACCGACTGAAATAGGGGTACCTTGGGGGGGACTCATGTCAAAGTTGGGCCTGGGGAGGACTTCATTCAATAAATCCCCATTCAATAAACCGACTGAAATATGCCCTTAGCACTATTAAGAGTGTATTATAAAAATTCGACAACGCTGTACCGACTGAAATAGGGGTACCTTGGGGGGGGATTCATGTCAAAGTTGGGCCTGGGGGGGGACTCATGTCAAAGTTGGGCCTGGGGGGGACTCATGTCAAAGTTGTGCCTTAGGGGGACTTCATTCAATAAATCCCCATTCAATAAACCGACTGAAAGAGGCCCTTAGCACTAATAAGAGTGCATTATAAAAATTCGACAACGCTGTACCGACTGAAATAGGGGTACCTTGGGGGGGACTCATGTCAAAGTTGTGCCTTGGGGGGACTTCATTCAATAAATCCTCATTCAATAAACTGACTGAAATAGGCCTCTAGCACTAATTAAGAGTGACGTATAAAAATTCGACAACTGTACCGACTGAAATAGGCCTCTAGCACTAAAAAAACTTTAAATATTTGTCCAAATGTCTTTCAAACGTAGTTAAAAAGTAAAGAATGGGAACTTTGTAAGGAAATATCCTGCACTGCCTATATACGCTTGAAATGTGATTTGGGAATAATTATTGATTGTTTGCAAAATTACGTGCCCCATTTTATACACGACTTTCTCCGCGATTTCAATAGCTAAGTCTAATAGGAACGTCCATACCACTATCAAATATTTTCTAATCAGTTTTTTTTTTTTTTTTTTTTTTTTTTTTTTCAAAGAGGAGAACGTATTCTGGTTTTCAAAAAAATTAATTTGAGTAGTATTTGTAAACTGTATTAAAATGTGTAGAATGTGTTTATAATTTAATTTGCAGTTTTATACCATATTGAGTGATCTAAAATGTCTAAAACTGTGCTGACAAAATGGGTACTAGCACATTCTGCAGTAAAAATTACCATTAAATTTTAAGGTTTAATTTATGGATTAGTAATGAAAGTAAAAATAAGAGACTGTATAATGAGATTTTTTTTTTTTTTTTTTTTTTTTTTTTTTTTTTTTTTGTAATTCAAAGAAATTGGATAAATTTGGACATACGTTATATGGGTTTTGTTTTAAATTTATATTGCGTACTTTTAGCATGTTTTAAAAATATTTAAGAATGATCAGGACTTACTTTAGTCGGTTTTTCTGTCTATCCGTCTGTCTGCTCTCTAATTTACGCTAGTATGTATAGAATGCCTTGAAATTACTATACGCCATTCAAGTTTAATGTACTGTTAAAAATGCTGCAGTAAAATTACGGTTAAAACCCGGAAGCAGAGATTCCAGAAGATGACCGTAACAAAACATTTAGGCAATGAATGATGTAATGCTAATAATTTTACGTTGTGATGAAACATACAACACCTGAAAAAAAAAGTAGTATTGACCGTAAAATTAAAAGTTAAAGTTTGATTTTCTCGAATACTTTTAATACTGGATATTGTTAACGTTCAAATTATGCCTAAAAATTATTTTCTTTAAATATTATTTCAAAATCTAAATTTGCTCTTTTTGACAAAATTAAGAAGTCAGTCAATTCTCATATTAGAAAAACGAAAGCTTTTTTTTTTCTTTCATAAAGACTATAATACTGTTTTTTGAGAAAGAAAATCTAATATATTTTTCTAAATGATTTTTATTCGTTATCACTAGAACTAAAGAAATTTTCTTATTTCAAGGTACGAATTAGATGAAAATAATGGATGAGAATTTCTCATCCTTCTTCAAAAAAAAAAAAATGAGGCTTTTGAAAACTATGTGAGATCTCTGAGAATTAATCGAGACCCCAAATAAATTTTGAATAATAATAATAAATCTTTTACTACATGGACACAGAGAATGTGTATCTCAAATTAATAAGATTTTTTTCATGGTTTTCGTTCTTTATGGTTTCTGTAGTGGGTGCAAAGCAGAAATAACTAGAGCCTAATTCTTAATCATCCAGACAGGCTCTCTTTATAGGACCGATTTCAAACTGCGCTTATGAAGTGTTAGGAGTATTTGCACAATTTAAAAAGCAGAAGATTTTTTTTTTCTGTATTCCATTGAATGAAGGAAGGACTGCAGTATTTCGAGAGCAGAATCTGTTATATATGATGTGCATGTACATATCTAATGGTCATATTCAGACAAAACGTTTTTGATTTTTAACAGTAACAATCATACATAATAATCTTAAGACTTTTTTTCAAATGGCTAATTGCATATTCATCTCATATTGAAATAAACTTTATTTTAGCATATTGTAAAAATTGTGGAAACAACATTAAAACTTCTTGTTTTCTAATGCTTATCTAAAGGGTTAAGAGCAGTCAGAATGCTGTATATATAAAAAAAAAAAATGCGTTTAATGGATAAAAAAACCATTAGGTTGTAGATCGGGTTTTACAAGTCTGGTCTCAAGTCAAGAAACCATTTTAGCTTTCTTTTTTAATGTTTTCGTGTCAGTACACAAAGAAAATCTATTTCATTAATATCAAGGAAATTAAATTAAGAAAACAATAGCTCTTTAAAACCAACTGATATTTCTATGCGTCATGCGTTCATAATTAAACACATTCAATCAGTATAAATAGCAATAATAGTTTCAGTTTGAAAATGGAAGCGTTCTCTTATAACGTCGCTGAAATGATAGCATATGAAGGGATTTGCCCGTAAAGAAAAGGTTCGGTGAGAGATAAGAGCAATTGCATTGATTAGCGGCTTTTTCGCATAAAAATTCGAAATTCATACTTTGAAAACATCAATTTATGGGCTACGACCGTTTAGCTAGCAAAATGGTCATTTCCTGTAGAATTAAGCGGTCAATTTCTAAACCATACTTTCAAAAAATTAATTTACTGATTATGACCGTTTAGGTAGCAAAACGGTCATGTCTCCTAAAATTATACTGTCAAATACCGTGATTTTAATTTTTTTTTCTTTTTACAGTGCATAGTACGTTTTCTGCTGAAAAAGATTCAAATAGTACAACAGGTTTCAATACAAGTATTCGAAAAAAAAAAATCGTAATGCATAACAGTCTTTAAGAAGTATATTTTTAAAGCATTATTTAAAATCTTTATATTACGTACAGCATAATAAAATTAATCTATATATTTCAGAGAAAAACAAAAAGCATTTTTACTGCAAAATAACTATGTAGAATGCAACGGTTTGTTTTACAATATCCCGCAAAATTGTTCCGATTTTTATGAGATATAAGGAAAAATTGTTAAAAGTCCTGTACTGTGAATATTCTTTTGGAAAATTGTATGATGCAGATACAAACTATAGACAATATATAACAATACTCAAGCTGTAATGAATAATGGAATTAACTCACGTTACTAATTAAAAGTAATATACCTAATAACATCAATAACAAAAAATATTCATCAATATCAAACGCTTAAAAAACAAGATGAACATTAATAAATTTAATATCAATTAAAATAAAAACTCAAAATTAGAAATATTTCTCGTCGGGGAACGTACAAGTACAAGTACATTCTTCATAGAGCGTACAACGGCAGTATTTCGAAGACTGTAGAGCTGTTTTAAATCAAAAATCTATTATGCACGTCTCGATCATGCGACAAAAACCCAGTAGTTAAAAGAAATAGGGACAAATAAATAAACAAAAAATCCAAAGAGAAATAGTCACATAAAGCAAAAAACATTATTAGCATTGTATGCGGGTTTAACTGGACATATTTACATTATCATATTTACTTTATCATATTTATTTTATCAGTTTTAGTACTTAGAAAATGAAAGATCAGAAGTATGACGGTAAAAATCATATACATTCTATTGCAAAGTCAGTTCGAAATATTAAAAATAAATAAAAATAAATAAAAATTTACTTCGTAATATCCTAAAATTTAGATAAACATTAAATGTATATATATAAATTAAAAAAAGAAAAAATACTGTCATTAGTATCTTAAAATAGTAAGAATATTTCTATGCCTCAATAAATCTAAACATGAAAAAAGAAAAATAATGGAAAAAATATTGTATTTTTAAAGAGTAATCTGTTTTATACTCTACAACAAATTTAACTTAGCATATTGTTTCAATAAAAAGAATATTAATCAATTTAAATCATTAACATAAAATAATATAAAATAATTTTATATGAATGTTATATTTTATTTATTTATTTATTTTTTATCCAAATCAAAAAGTACAAAAATAAATAAATTAAAATAAATTACATAAATGTATAATGCTTAATTTTCAGACAGCAAGATTTTTTAAATTTCTTTATTAGAATGACAATAATGTATTGATCTAATTTCCCATCCTATAGAATTAAAAAGCTTTAACAGTATTGAAATTATTAATAAGCTATTTTGAAAAAAAAAAAAAAAAAAAAAAAAAAAGTTAAATAATGTTATGGACTATGTATTAATATAGAAGTTTCCAGGAAACTGAATACATGGAATATTTTTATTCGTATTTAGTGTAACAATGCAATACAAATTCATACACATAAAGTTAATTTTAATTTTAATTCATTTAAAAAAAAAGAATAAATTTAATCTTATATATCAAACGAAACCAATCATTAAAATTGCAATTTAGAAACAATTAAATTATTGTTTTTTGCAATTTTTTCTCAGGATGGTAATTAATAGCCGATATTTTATATGCAATTGTTTTACAACAGCTCGGATGTTAGAAAGCATTATCTATATATTAATAGGCAAATATAACTACGATCGATGAATTGTGGCATTGTGTTAAAACTTCATGAAGTGCTCTACCCGTACATGTAATCCAATCGCTGTTTGATTCAATGCCTAGGCAGATAAGTGGAGTTATTGCTCACAGAGGTCGCTGCATTATGTACTGTTTTCTCAGTACATATTACTCCAAATTTCCTGAAATTTTAATCAATTGTTCTTCTTACTATAATGTATGAGCCCAATAAATATCATTATGATATTCGCATTCCTTCATGGTGTTGCATTTTTTACAAACAGCAGTTTAGATTTCTGGTTTTCGATGAAGTTACACGTTTTGAGATTTCCTGAACTCGGTTCGACATGCTTCATCTCAACTTATGTATTGTATAAATGCCCCAAACCAAACATGGTGTACTAGGTGGGTATTATGGAAAACTATGCTGTTTCATTTCGATGCATATCTGCTGACAAATTTCGCTGCTGTGTTGCAACATAATTCCGTTTATGAGAAAGCAAATATTTTGCTTTGCTTTGCAAAATGTGGTCAAGTTTCGACCACTGGGGGATACTAGTTTAAATTAATATAGTAATATATTTAATATCATCACATTTATTACATTCAATATAGTCTATCATTAAAAATGTCATTTACTTATATTGTAAGATTAAGTCAATTACATACACTTATGCTATTTTATTCAAACAAAAGAAACTGAATACATTAAAAGCTAATGCGAAAACAATATTTTATTGTAAAATTATAATAAATGTTGAAATCTCATCTACCGTCTTTTACAATCACTATAAATAAAGAGATAAATGATATCCTGTTAATTTAATAGATGGATGAAAACGGAATTCTGTAAAAGCAAAGTGCTGTAAAATATTTTATACCTCACTGTTACACCTTTATTCTTTCATGGTCTTTTGGATTGGAGTCGACAGACCTGGCAAACTGTCAAAACAGTAATCTCACTAGAATAATTTAAACGCGAATATGTTGTTCTTTGAACTAAATTAAATTTGAATCCTTATATAAATCATATGTATTCATTCATATAGCATAATTGCTTTATGCTAGACTTTAAGTTTTATTTATTTTTGTTTTTCGATCTCATGTTAAATTTTATTAGTCTGAACATTTGTATAATTCTCGCTAATGATTATTTATCTTGAAAAATACAATAAAATCCATTAGTTTAGTTTTCTTAATTTCTCATGACTTTCAGTAAAAATGTCTTTTTTTTTTTATGATTTAAATATGTAGTAAATAATCACAGTATATACCTGATTTGTTTAGGTATATAATAATTAAAAAATATGTATACAATTTTCAATTTAATATATGCATTCTATTATCCATAATCTATATCTCTTAAAAAAAAAAAAAAAAAAAAAAAAAAGATGGAAATGACGTTACCTTTGAATAAATGACTTACCACTTTCGATTACAGATTTTTTCTTAAATATCTGGAACATTCCTTGAGGTATTGTTCTGGAACTTTTGACATGTAAAGAACATGTTACACCTCATATATTTCAGCTGTCATTTCTCCCCGGGAGCAAAAAGGTGGCAGTTGAAAACAGGAAATTTAATATAAAAAATTAAAAAAACATTTTTGATCGCCCTGTAAAAATTAATATTTAAAATGCGTTCTAGCTGTAGCATGTGATTGCGAGTGTTCTTTAAATTATCTGAACTTATACAAGATTGATGCATATAATCTAAAAAAAAAAAAAAAAAAAAAAAAAAAAACACTTTTTGTTATAACATAAAATTAGGATATTAAATTTGTAAAACATGCATGATTCCGAGAATAAAATAAATTAAATATCTAAAGGAATCTGAGCAATTTTTTAATTAAAATTTAATTAGGCATATGAAAGAATTAACGAAAATTAATTTGGAAATTATTAGTCAAATCCATTCATCGATTTATACGAAAAATTTGTGAACATCGTGGATTTTCAAAAACATATCTTTTATCAGAAATAAATAGACTACAATTTCTTCCTCCAAAAAAAAAAAAAAAGTAAAATTACAGACGTTTTAAAATGTTTGTTTTCAACTAATATATCCTATATTCCCATTGATTAAAAGAAAAAAAAAATGGTAAAATCCTTCTAACATTTTAGAGAAAATGAAATTAAGTTCCTTTTTATCAAATATAACTATTTAAATTTAAAATATATTTGCTTCAGATTTTAATATATGTATCTTAATACGTTTAGCTAATATTTCTTATAAATGTAATTTAAATAAATATTTCAAATAAAAAATATTCATTAAAATTTTTTGTATTTTGTTACGTATCTAACATCTTAATTATTATGACTGAAGTAATTTGAGTGTAATGAAGTGTATTAAATTTTCTAAAAAGGTTACTATATTGGGTTTAATACTCTGCATGACATACTTAAAATGATTTTTTTTTTTTTTTTTTGAGTTTTTTAAAGAAACCTTTATATATCCATGAATAGATGCGCTAAACGCCTGTAAATGAATTCATATAATAAGAAGAAGACTCATAATCATACGTTCCACGTGGAACAATTTTTTTCTTTTTATAGGGTTATCACAATCACTTTCGTTTTTTTTAAACTTTTAGTGGTCCGCTATTTTCTATCAGGACAATATTTCTCCTGAAAGGATTTCTAACATGTTCAACACATGTTTCAGGATAATGTTCAATATTTCATGACAATCCGTCAACAGTTTTTCTATATATTTGACAAAATATCTGAAAGGGAAAATACCCGTTCATTTATGGAAATGTAGTTATGAATAAATATATAAATAAATCTAGCAAATTCTTTGATCTATCTTCTTTTGAAGCTTTTCCATAAAATAACTAAAGAGTTAGAAATGTTATTGGAATGTGATTTCAAAATAAGTCATCGTAAAGGAAGTGTTTACGGAAATGCAGAGGCCTTACCACGGCAGCCCTGCTCTAAAAATTGCAGGTACTGCTCTAATGCTGAGGAGAAATACCAGCTGATAACTCTAGGTGCTTTCCAAACTACAAGTTCAAAGCCATCGATTCAGAATTCACAGAGCTACAAGGAAGTTAGACATGCCCAGTTACAAGCTCCTGACATAAAGTCAATACTACGATTCAAAGAGACGTTCAGCAACAGACATAGATGGCGAGACATTTCCTTATTAAGCCCCGTCTCGAAATGTTACTGGACACTATGGGACTATCTTAATATTAGAAACATCATACTGCACAGAAAATGTGAGTTTGACGATGGATAGGATTTCAAGTGGCAGATCATAGTACCAAGATCGAAGAATCCAGACGTTCTAAAGCAGCTGCATAGTAGCCCTACAGGAAGGCATTTAGGAGTGATGAAGTCTCTCCAGAAAGTTCGAGAACACTTTTACTGGTGCAAGGCAAGGAAGGACATGGAGAAATGGTGCAAATATTTTGAAGCACTTGCGGCACGTAAAAGCACGAATACACGAAGCCGAGGAAGATTACATAGGTATAATCTGGGAGCGCCATTCGAGCGGATCGCACTCAACATCTTGGGTCCATTGCTACGGAACTCCAGAGACACTAAATACATCCTCGTTGTAATGGACTATTTCACCAAGTGGCCTGAGGCGTTTCCTATCCCCAATCAAGAGGCATGCATAGTTTCACAGGTTCTAGTACAGCAATGGGTGTCAAGGTAAAGCACACTTCTACAACTTCATACCGATCGACGTACGAACTTCTCTTTTGCAGTATTCAAAGGACTGTGTCAGTTATTCCGCATGAACAAAACTCAGACAATACCCCTACATTCCCAGCCGAATGACATTGTTGAGAGGTTTAACCGCACCATCCTGAATAACATATCTGTTCTAGTATCAAGGAACCAGCAAGGTTGAGACTTGGAGCTGCTGTTGTTTCTGCGGGCGTATCGAAGTGCTGCCCACGAAAGTGCAAGCTATACACCAGCGCAAATATTTTTTGGTCGTGAGTTTCGCCTTCCATCCCAAAAAACACAAGCCTTTCGGCATCGAGTCGGGCCGCAGTGGGTAATGTCGGTTTACTGTCGGCAAAGGCGCACTGGAGTGAACTGAATTCAGCATTCATTCTGTTGAAACTCAAGTTGATACTGGGTTTAACTAAGACGACCAATTTTTTAAACCGAATTTGAGGACAAATCATCGCAGCGTTCTCAAATTGAAAGGCCATTTGAGAACAGAGTTAAATTATGCTTTAATTTGAGGACATTTGAGGACAAATTTGTGAATTCGAGAACATTTATCCTTAAATGATTTTGAAATTGGTAAAAATGTACTGTCACCGTGTTCTGAGCTAACCTGAAAGTTTCAAATGACTAGCTAGTCGGGAAGTTAGTTAAAAAGCGATTGCAATATGCGTACTGGTAACGCTGCCGTATGCAGCAGAAATCCGAAATAGTGACTAAAAGCATTAAAAATCTATTGTCTCCGTGTTCTGAAATATTCTGAAAGTTTCAAACGTCTAGCTAGTCGGGAGGTTAGTTAAATAAGTTTTCTGTTGAATCATATAGACGCTGCCGAAGGCAGTAGGTACCTGAAACAGTTGACTAAAAGTGTTAAAAATTGTATTATCAACGTGTTCTAAGCTATACTGAAAGTTTCAAACGCCTAACTAGTCGGGAAGTTAGTTAAAAATCGATTGCAAGCTTTGTGCTGCTAACGCTGTCGATGGCAGCAGTAACCCGAAACAGTTGGCTAAAAGTATTAAAAAATGTATTGTCACAGTGTTCTGAGCTATCATGAAAGTTTCATATGTCTAGCTAGTCGGAAAGTTAGTTTAAATTGATTGCAAGATTTGTAATGGAAAACAATAACACGAACAAGAATCGAAAGTTAATAAAAACATGGTGAAAAAAAAAAAAAGTTCTACATCATTAAAATTTAGTTGTGGGTCACCTCCATCATAAATATCAAATGCAGCGTTTAGACGCTATCGTATTCACTGATACACATACATCATATCTCTTTATTATAAAATATGAAAAATGAATTCAGAAGACCTCAAAACTCATAGAAACCCAAAAATGTCAAATTTGAATTTTTCCATGATAATATTTCTCGTATATAATATATGATCGGAATTCAATTATATGTATTCTTTCATCATCCGTAATTTTATAAAGTTAACGAATCGCTCTTTTATTTAATCAGCCGCATTACTTTTGTTAAAAGTCTGTTTAGCGCGTCCTTTAAGCATTTATTTATTACAAAATCCAAATTTTCATTTTTTTTTATTAATATTAATAAATATGTTTCTTGTAAAAAATTTAAGAAAAAAGTGTCTTTTAATTTATTTCAATCCATTTTTGTAAAAAAAAAAAAGTAAAGAAAGAAAGAAAGAAAAAGAAAAACCGATTTTTTTACTATTTAATTTCTTATTAAATGACAAAATTAAATTAATTGAATACGAGCGCCATCTCTTGACGAATTCATGAAATTTTTGGGTTAAATATGACAAAATTGAAAATAACTACCCCGTATATTGACCAAAAATATTTTTGATTGCAAAATGCACTAGTACATATCAGAAGGAATGCCCATGAAAATTTTCAGCTCATTAGCTGCAGCACTCTAGGCTCAATTGCTGTCAACATTCTGTGTCTTAACAATTACAAGAAGAAGAAGAATCTAACCGGCAAATTTTGGGTTTTCAAAGTTATATAACTCAGGCTCCTTAATTCGGAGCGACATGCAAATGTGTATGTTTTGTCTTAAGGATATGCTTAAGGTCTGTGAAAAAAATCATAGGTTTTGGGGATCAGGGAGCTGAGATACAGGTAGTCGATAAGTCCGAGATGCTATGCCGACATAATATACATTTGTAGCTTTCACCATTGACTTTCCTACTTTGTAAATTTCATTTGTTTTTCTCTTAATGTTTGTTTTAGCTTGGCGAGGCGGAACGTTACCCCGTTCCTTGATTATTTTTAACAACAATAATACTATTAAATATAAAACAAATTAATTAATTTAATTAAAATAAATAAATAGTATTAAGTAATTCATTTATTTGAAACGCCAAAGAAATAATGTATATTTTTTCATCCTTTTCTTCAAAAATAAAGTAATAATAATAATAATAAATAAATAAATAAATAAAAATGCTATGTGTATTTTGAGCATAATTTAAATATTAAATAGTTTTTAATGTGTATATAATATGTATTGTTTAATGAAATTTTTTAATCCATAGAAACATTTTAAATTGTAATATTTTCATTAAACAATGCACAGATTCAAATCATACTCTTTAAATTATTTGATATGAAGCACAACTCAAAAATAAAAATCAATGTAACTGGATATTTAAAACCAGTAATTCCGAAAGTTGAAAATGTCTTCACTAGATGACAGCTCTAATTTTTTCAGAGAGTGATCACGATACCTCGCCTAATATAGCAACAAAACATGCTTTTTATGCCTAAAATGCGCATACGTGATTATATATGCGCATTTAATTTTGTTTACTGCAGTTTAAAGATGTTAAACTGTATGTTTCAGAAAGTTTGCCTGTTTTTGTAATATATTTTAAATCTCCTTGATATTCTGTACGCGAATCGATTGATGAATTTCAATGAAAAGTTTAGATTAGCATCCTCATTTTGTATTGATTTAGAAAACCGAATTTGAAATTCATACTAATATTTGTAACTGTTTTTCGGGAACCTCAAATGGTGTAAACGTAAACAATCTCAATAATAATAATAATAATAATAATAATAATAATAATAATAATAACTAAAATAACAATAAAAATTAATTACATTTATATAAAGTAGGAATTTAATACAGATTTTTTTTTATTTGCATTTATCATTTTAGAAAATTGAAGTTTCCATGTGTTTTTTAATTAAATAATTTTTTCTCCTTAAGAAACCATGCATTTTTTTTTTTTTATGTATTTATTTTTTCTTTTATTGACAATCTTAATTTGAAACAATTAAAGAATTATGCAATCTTTATCTCAGAAGTAACGATAAAAATTATGTTGCTATAACTTAGATATATTTTTAGTTTCGCTGCCAATTGTTTCTATAAGGGATAATTCATAATAAGTTATAAAAATCTACTAAAGTATTAAACACAAAATAAAACTTTACTAGCAGATAAAAGTTCAATAATTTCACTGGGCTCAAAACCTTTTCCTTAAACAATATGTAATATACACTTCTCGACATTGAAAATGCAACACCAAGCAGGAATGATAATAACGGAATGAAATTTGTTGGACACATACATTATAGTAGGAAGAACAATTGATTAAAATTTCTGGAAATTTGGAGTAATATGTACTTAGAAAACAGTACATAAAACAGCGACCTCTGTGAGCAACAGCAACACATATCTGCCTAGGCATTGAATCGAACAGCGATTGGATGACATGTACGGGTAGAGCACTTCATGAAGATTTAACACGATGCCACAATTCATCGATCGAAGTTACTGGTGAGTGGTAGGGGGGCAGTCGCTTTTCAATGATTAAACAGTCATTTTCATTGGTGCGAGATCAGGAGAACGCGCTGGCCAGAGCAACAGTCGAACACATTCTGTATCAAAGAAGGTCCGGACAATACAAACAACTTGTGTTCGTGCATTAACTTTCTTAAATTTTGCGCTACGGAGGCCTCGAATACAGGGCAGAGGGGCGGGCCTTATCTCATCAGAAATTCAATGGCCGCTGTTCAGAGTGACAGGAGTACTAACATGAAGTAATCGAGACGTGTATCCAATGGGAACCCATAACATCATTGCAAATTATTGACAGTATGATGATGTCGAATCCCAGCTGGCAATGTGCATCATTCACAATGCCGTTAAATACGGATAAGTCAATCTTGATGCTGTAATCAGGATTGTGATTTGTCTGAAAAGTGGCTTCATGCCATTCCTGCGTCCAGGTTCATCGTTGATCACACATTAATAGCGCCCATATCAGTGATGCAGTTTTGAGGTTAATCAGAATTTTGTAGCCGCATACTGAGTCACCACCTGGATGAATGGTATGTTGTACATTGGATACACGTCCCGGTCACTTCTTGTTTTCATTCCCGCCACTCTGAATACCAGCCATTACATTTCTGACAAGTTTAGTCCCATAGCTCTGCCCTATGTTCAAGGCCTCCGAAACGCAACATTTAAGGAGGAAAATGCACGACCTCAAGTTTTCCATATTGTCTGGACCTTCATTGATGCCGAATGTGTTCGACTGTTGCTCTGGCTAACGCGTTCTCCTGATCTCCCACCAATGAAAATGACTGTTTAATTGTTGAAAAGCGACTGGCACTCCACCACTCACCAGTACCTTCGATCGCTGAATTGTGGCATCGTGTTAAAACTTCATGAAGTGCTCTACCCGTACATGTCATCCAATCGCTGTGCGATTCAATGCCTAGGCAGATATGTGCTGTTATTGCTCACAGAGGTCGCTGCTTAATGTACTGTTTTCTCAGTGCATATTACTCCAAATTTCCTGAAATTTTAATCAATTGTTCTTCCTACTATAATGTATGTGTCCAACAAATTTCATTCCGTTGTTATCATTCCTTCTTGGTGTTGCATTTTCAGCGTCGAGCAGTGTACTTCAAATATATATTTTTTATGTAACTATTTGATATTCTAATTTTATTAAAATTTTATTTGATCTAAACTACAAATTAAAACTAATTTAATTATATTTCTTTTGATTATATTGACTTTTAAAGTTTTAATTTAATTGTAACATCTCATAAAAGTATACAAGATCTATCTAAAATAATAAATAGCGAAACCATCCTTTATCAAGAAACTAACGTACAAGCGCAGATGGTTGAATGGTTAAACGCATGCAAAGTACAAAGAGAAACCACTGGTTTGAAGATTTGCGTTTTCTGTCCTTTTCTCGGTTAAGTAAAACGGAAATTGTAAACATAAAAGTTCATGATTCCTTCACTAGATGGCAGCACCGATCCGTCGGGCAGGAATTTTTAATTCTGCAAATAGGAATGGCTGGCATATAGATGCAAATAGAAATAGACTGGCATCGGCAAGCCAATGCCGTTCCATTACAGGTATATATTTTGTTAGGAAACGGTTAGGTGTCGGTGCGGTGTCGCACCGGTTTTGCCGGTAACGGACCGATTGTGGACCAGACAATCGGGCGACTGCCGCCCGAAGGCCCAGAAAAGTTTCTTACCCGATTCGGCAAGCGGCTTCGGTACGTCACCACCTAAAACGGCAAGCCGGTAATGGGCCAACTGTCTATCGATAGGTCTGTGTTTGTTGGGATGTGATTTCCTATTTGATATTCCAACATATATACCTTAATCGCCATAGAAGACCACTGCGCTTTAGAATCAGAAAAAAAGCAAAAAAAAATGGCTAAAAACGCATATTAAAAAGCATGTGTTGAAACCTGAAAACCATAATCACAAGTGTGTTGAAAAAAAGAATACACTAACAATGGAAGGAATATAAGATAAATTTGACTAGAAAAGTTATCGAAGCGTGGTCACAGAGTGGGCTCGGGGCCCTGGAGCTATCGTCGAGGATTAGCCACTCCTCGCCTAATACAATCACAGTTCTCTAGGCCCGATTTCAAGAAGTACACAACTTTGCTCGGAAGCAGATAAACATGGCAGGGAAGAGAATGAAGACAATATATGACCTGGAGTTCACACATCCCAAAATTAAGGAAGGAGACAATGTTTGGTTGTCGAACCCTGTTTTACGACCTCCTTAGACTTTCTGACCCCCGAAACTCTCTCCCTAGCTACAGTGTATTGGGACGGTCCTTATACAGTCCTAAAAAGACTAAATGACGTCGTTGTTTAAATTACTGAAGCACTTTCATAAAAAACGAAGCTAGTACATTATGGCAGGCTAGCCTTATACCAAGATTAACGGTGATTCTAAGTTTGTATATGTATAATGTAAGTATTTGAATATAAATATTTGTACTTCTTTGTAAATTTCCTATATAGCTCAATTACTTAATTTTGCAATCTGTATTGTTATTTAATTGTTACATGCAACTTAATTTTTGCGTTCTAGATTTCAATGTTTGTTTAGTTTTTACATACTGACCAAGTGTTGTACTGCCTGGTGCGTGCAGACCTTGGGGGCAAAGTTATGAATTTGTAAATATTAGCAGTTATTTCTATGTAATTTCATTCAAAAAGACTTAGTCAAGTTATAAAATGTTAATTTTCTGTATTTCTAGCTTGTTTTCTTTTAAAACCGATCAAAAAGCTTGAATAGGGAGGTAAAGGCTATGTATTTGGCAACTTTATCTCTCCTTGGCGACTTTTCGACAAAATCTTTATTATCGATATATCGATTATCTAAGCTTCAACTCGATTATTACGAAAATTCTGAATTAATGGAAGGCTATAAAAGGGTCCCGTTAAGACTCTTGATGTCAGTTCTTCGCCAAGACCATGACGAATAGCTTTGCTTTACTAAGACACTAACATTGAAATAAAGTCTATTGCTGTGCAGTGTTGCCAGACTTTGTGACTTTTTTATTCAATAGTCATCAATAAATTTTTGAATTGATATTTGATATATGTCATAAACAGTTCGGAATCGAAGAATCGTCTTTTATGTATGTGAAATATTACTTATCAAAATTATTGAAGACTATTGAATAAAATATTTGCAAAATCTGGAAATACTGCTCCTGTGTATTAATGCTAGGGTACAGTTTGTGCTGTGATTTTTATATCGTCTGCTGTAAATTTAGCTCTGTTTTCTGGTAAAATATACTGGTTAACGCATATTTAATCCTCCGGAATATATTTTAAATAAACTTTTAAGCCTCTGGAACACTTGTCACGCATTCAGAGAGAATTACCGAACCCCTGAATACGCAACAGTACACCTATATTTAAACTTATAATTATTTAACATCGTGATACATAAAACATGTGTAAAATTTTAGAATTATCTTTTACTTAAAAACTTTAATTTTAGTTTTAAATTTTTTTTTTTTTTAATTTAAAATATAAAAAAAAAACTATATATAATATGTTGGATTATTGATGATCTGTTTCTTATACTTTCAAAAAATAAACAAAAATAATTATGTTAGTTGAAATGTGAAAAAAAAAAAAAAAATCCTTTTTTTCATGTGTTTATGAAATTAACCTTTTTTAATAGATTGGTTGGATTTTATGTCGCACTAGTGCTGTGCAATGCCTTTTTTAATAAGTTTTGGTTTTCAAAATGAAGCTAAATGAAAAGAACGATATAAATATAGAAAAAGATTATTCTCCGTATCTTTTAATTGTACGATTACTTAAGAAAGTGTTAACACTTATTTTTTGATTCTACAGTGCGTAAACTATTTAAAGTAGGAAAACCTTTTTCATATTCTTTTACTTTAAGCTTTAGCAAACTGATACATTTCCTTTGGATATTTTATTCAAATTGCAATTTCCATGAGGAAGGTTTTTTCATTCGTAAGTATGAGTTTCCATTTTATGACTAAAATGAGCATTACAAAAGGGGTATGCATGTATATATATATTATAAATGGAATAAATAGTTTCTCAAAAATAACGCAGTATAAAAAAATAATTATGTTATAAGATTTTTTTAAGAGTTGGATTTAAATAATAATATATCAGATATTTTTTCCCAATAAAGTGCGAGAGGATGTGCAGTATAATAATATAAAAAAAGTTAATAATAGAATAATATAATATAATATCTGTACTGATAAGTATAAAGGATTTAAGTCCAAAAATGTCGATTTTGAGTTAAGTACATAGTCAGACTCAGAAAAAAATTCTCTATCGATTGGTATAAAGGATTTAATTCTATGTCATTTAGTCTTTGAGAAAATCCATTGGTAAAAAAAGGACCAATTTAGAAATTTACCATTCATGTATGGTATAAAATATTTAATTCAATTTTTCCCGTTATTAAATGAAGGTTGACAACCACTGAATGGTATAAAGGGTAAAAATCAACGAAATACCTTTTCCCTAATCCATTCTTCTGATTTGTTTTTAGCTAGTTAAACTTTATTTTTCGTCTCCTGAAAAATCAAGAATATGGACTTAAATCCTTTATACTTATCACTACAGATATAATATAATAGAAAACTAATACACGGTTACGGTAAACGCATGAAAACCTAAAGACCTAAAATACAGTTTAAATATCAAGAAAAAGAAAGAAAAAAAAAAAAAAAAAAAAAAGGTAGAGTTTTTTTTTTTTTTTTTTTTTTTTTTTTTTTTAAATACACCAATTTCCGAGATCTAAAACTGATCTATATGATCAGGATGACTATTAATTTTCCTGTAATAACCACATAAAGCATGGAAAAAAGATACCTAAAACGTGTTATGTAACAGTATTCTAGAAAATCGTTAGAGCCGTTTGTGAGATAACGATTTTTACCAAATCTTGGCATATTCATTTGTTGACTGGAAAACCTCAATTACATACAAAAGGATATTTAAAAGAGGGTAATATTGCAAGTTTGAAAAAATCCATACAGTCGGTTTGAAAGGAATCCAACCCCAGTAACTGAAATTATACAGGGCGCCTATCAATTTTCCTGAACTGACCAACTATAACACTCGAAAGGACATCTAATAGAGTGTTTATATAGCAACTTTGAAGAAATCGTTAAGGACTTTTTTGAGATATGGACTTGCAACCCCACTTCTCATTTCGGATGCCCCACTCCCGGTTTCCAAATTTCACCAACATTTGGAAAATTCATCTGTATACCAGTTCTGTCTTAATTCTGAAGTTTCGTAGCTGAATCTTTATTACTTTCGGAGATATGATAGTCAGAAGATCCCCCCCCCACACACACATACATTCACACTGACCAATAGCCAAAAACCACTTTTTTGGACTCAGGAGACCTTAAAACATATAAATCAGGGTAAATCTCGATATCGAATTTTTGGACTGAATACAATACTTCCATTACCTACGGTAGTCGGTAATGGGAAAAAAAAAAATAATAATAATAAATAAAATAAAATAAATGAAAGCATCGCTGCTAATTTGTCTTTAAATTTAAATTTACCTTATGTATGTAAATGTGTGTGAAAAAAATGTTCATGAAAATGTTCATGGAAAAAAAAAAAAAAAAAAAAAAAAAAAAAAAAAAAAATATATATATATATATATATATATAATAAGATAATAAAAAGATAAGTGTTTTAAATGGAGGTGTTGGTATAACTTTTGATATATTGAAATTTATTTAAAATATAGTTCATTCTACATCAGTTTATTTTTATTTTACATTTAAATGCATGCCACTGTGCAAAACTTTTACATAACAGACAACTTTTACTTAATACACTTTCGATACTTAAGATGCAAGAAAAAAATTAAAAGGGAAGATAATCATTATTTATCTCTTTCAATTTCACATTACTGAAAAGATTGTTGACACTTTCTTACATATTCAGCATTGTTCAAAGCATTTTAACAATAGAAATCTCTTATGTCTCCTGTTACATATAATCTTAACAAACTAATCCTCTTTCTTTGAACAGTGTTATTTAAATTTCAATTTACGCAAGAAAACTTTTCACATTTCTAAATATCAGTTTCCACTTTAGCGTTAAAAGTAAGTGTTATCAAAAGGAAATGGGTGCATCGCTGTCTTTTCCTTTTCTATTTCAGATTGCAATTATGTATCAAATAAATGAGTTTTCGAAAATACTTGAATGCAAAGAAAAGGACTAAATAAATTATTATTATCTTCTTTTAAAGATTGGTATTTAAATAATAATAGATCTCTCAAATGCATTTATAAAAACTGCTATTTTTTCATGTTAAAATATTTATATACTTGTAATTATTTGTAAAAATACATAATTGTATGATATATATGTGTATTGTAACGGCAAACAGTTACGATTTATAGACACCGATATTTCTATAATTTTGTACTAGTTTCCATGACAAAGAAGGAGAAAACTCCCATACACAAAATACACATATATATATACATAACGGATTTTAATTATGATATATAAGCAAATGTACGCAAATATATGACAGATTTTTTTACCTAAATTTGACTAAAAACAATGAAAAACGAATTTCATATGGTATAAAATTACGGGGCTATTAAAACATGAGCGACAATCGCTAAATAGGCGATAAGCGCTCCAAAGGGTGCTGGTCCATTTCTCGCCAAATCGCACACAAGGAAAATAACAGGACTTCGTTGGCATCGTTGAAATTTGAAATTACGCCAAGACCGCCGCTGTTTCTTGACTAGACACAAAATTATTTTTATAATCTCTATACGTCAAAATATAAGTGAAAACTAATAAAATTCCCGATATTATAATTTTACTTTATATAAAATATCTCGATTTTATACCAAAAAAAAAAAAAAAAAAGGTCGTACATTTATTTTTATGGACATTGAAACATGACAAAAGAAACCGTAATAACTGTTTACATTTTTTTTCTTCATTTTCGTCATCGATTTTTTTTTCTTTTCAATGCTTAAAACAAGACTAACTACGTATCCTAAGACAGTATTATTTAAGTATTTAGTTAGCATTGCATGAAGCATAAGCAGAAAATATAAACAAATTGAAACACAAGAAATTGTTTCAAGATGCGAAAAACGAAATAAAATCTAGCAACCGTTAAAGTAATTAATTATTATGTATATGCGTATGTTTTGCTATTTACAACCTTTAAATTAGTATTTTTAAACACATTTGTTCTTTTTATTGCTTTTATTAATCTTGTTCATAGTAATTTTTAAATATAAATTTATAATCCGTAAAATGCTTAGACTCAACACTTAATAACAGCGGTAAAATATATACATATGCAAAGCTCACAAAATTTTGCAGTTTTAAATTACTTTATACCATTATTTCTCAAAACTGTTTCGTAAATAGCTTTGCATAAAACTATATTCTTGTACATTATACATCATATATGAATTTATTGTGTTGTTCGATAAATAATGTCGTTTTTTTTTTTTTTTTTTTTTTTCATGTTTTTCAAAGTGAATTTATGTATATTAACAACAAACATCAATCAATAATATATAGACCATTTTGTTGGATGAACTTTCGACATCTTTCGGCAAGTTTAAAAATTCCACGTTCGAAGAAGCCTTGGTTTTTAGAAACGAATGTTTTAAAAAATGACATTATTTATCGAACAACCCAATAATATAATTAATGAATAATTGATAGAAGTTCGGCTACTAACCTGTCAAACGGCTATTAAAAATTATTAAATTGTGGAAATGTAACGACTAAATTTTAAGTATCTACTCGATACTGGAAACTAAATAAAATTTCAATTTTCAGGTCCAATTGGGAAATTGAATATTAAACTTTTCTTTAAACAGTTTGACAGCTAATAAATATAAATGCAATCCCGAATACTATATATTAACAATAAACATAATAAATATATAACCTTTATATTTATGACAGATATGAAAGTATTTAATTGATAATCTTTCAAAAATATATTCTAGTAATGAAACTCTTTTTTAATAAAATATCAATACCTGTACTTATACGAATATATTTAATAAGACCACATGTAATTTACATTTATACGGATAAGGTACAGCATTCACAAATTAATGATTCTTAGTTGAGTATCTTTATTTCTTGGTATTAATGATGCAATTTCTAAAATAAATTACTTCTGACTTATCATTAGATACAGAAAGATTCAATGAGAATTTCTCATTTCCACTGAACTACAAAGATTCAGCTTCTTTTATCCATTACAGAATTTGATTACGTTAGCTGAATTTCATTTTATTTTTTTTACATCACCAATAGCATAGAAAATTAAATAATGAATATTTTTATTCCGAGTTAGCATTTCATAAGTAATAATCGCTTGGGAAATATTTCAAAATTTTCTGTTTAAAATCATAGTTGCGAACTTTTTTATTTTATTATGGAATGTTGCTAGTACCCACCTTTTTTTACGCCGTATTTTCTGTATAGTAACGCTTATTTATCTAATCGTAATTATATTTTAAGTAAAATTATTTAAAAAGAGAATACAGTTTTAAAAAAGAGCATGTACTAACAACACTCGGGAATAAACTATAAAAGGTGAAACCTATATATAAAATAATAATAATAAGCATAAACTCCTAAATAATCAATAATTACTTCAGTTTTCATCTGGTGCATAAATTATGTTCTATCAAAGTGAAAGCAGAGTAGAAGAATTAGTAAGAGAATAAGGACGATCAATAAGAGAGTGCAAAGATTACACTTAAAATCATAAAAAAATTAAATGAGTAAAAACCAATATATATATATAGAGAGAGAGAGAGGGAGAGAGAGGGAGAAAAAGAAAAAAAGAGGTAAAAAATGCTAAACGAAGAAAAAGAAAATCTTATTTAGAAAAAAAAAAAAAAAAAAAAAAAAAAAAAAAAATGGCACCAAAGACATTTTTTTATAAGATTTATATCCATACTTCAAAGATTGCTTGGTTAAAGTTGATTATCAGTATTGTAAAACAAGAACGAAAATTATGCGGTATGCGTTGATTATTAAAACTTTCCAACTGTACGTACTTGTTTTATAGTAAAACTATAAACGTTCTTTGCGTATATTATTAAAGAACGAACAGACTGAAGGAATGAAAATTATGCAAATAGACTAACTGGATTCATAATCATTTTTAAGCATAGTAGGAAAGTGTTAAAATGTTTAACGCAAAGGAAAAAGCGCCCTTAAATTCTAATTGCAGCCTTTAATCTATCTGAATATTTTAGTGTAACCCTGTAAATTTGAAGGTTAATTATATTTTATTATAAACAAAATATTACTTTAGCATATTGACAATAAATGTCATTGTTTTATGATTTTTGCAGCAGAAATTTATTTAAATGTGATTTATTTAAATGTCTGTCCTAAAACGCAAAGCACTTGCATTTTTCGAGTGTCCCTGTACACAAACCAGTTCTACAGGAACTTTTAATGTCATTTTAAATAGGAAACTTTCATTTGTGTATTTAAATAACATATACTATTTTCTAAAAATTCTGAAAATATTTACTGAGACTGGAGCCGGGTGGAGAAAAAGATGGACAGATGGACAGTCGGACCTACATATATACGTATTCCTATCATATTCACAATTAAAAATTGTTAAAAAGTGTTAAAATCGCATAAGGTACACAAAAATGCAATTCCAGAAAATTTCCAGTTATATCCCTTATGTAACTCAATATTTTTGTGTGGCCCTGTAAATCTCAATACTAATCATATTTTAATCTATAGAAAGTATTCTTTTGTGAATAGGAATTACATATTTCAACTTCATCCAGATTTGTTCAAAGGTATCAAAAATTGGTTCCTAAAAATAACTCTCATAAAATGCAATGCTTTTAATGCATTCGGGCGTTCCTGTACACAAACCACTGGTAGTATTTACTCCATTTTCTATAGAAAATATCCGATCGTGCATTTAAATAACATATTTTAATTCCATTAAGATTTGTCTAAAGTAAAGATATCAAACCATCTTTTATAGAAATACCTCTCATAGAATACGTTGCTTTGGAATACTTCCAGGTGTCCTTGTATACAAACAAGTAGAGATATTCACTCCATTTTCAATAGGGTACATCCAATAGTGAAATTAAAACAAAATATATCAGTTTTCAGAAATTTCATGAATATTTACGTGAGTTAGAGAACGGACAGGCAAACAAACTTTAAATTAATTGATCATGGTACAAATTAGTGCTGTATAATATTGTATAACATTATTTTGTATTTAACTCCAGAAAGAATAATGTGCTACTTTCATTTAATCAATGTAATACATTTAAATCTAGAAATGTTTGCTACCTTTTCAATTAATCTAGCATTATGAAGTAACAGTCCGTCAATATTTTGATATTTCTTTTCTGGTTCAAAAATCGCTAATGTTTTTTCGCTAAACTCTTTAAATTGTATGTCTTTAAATTAGATGTGTAATATTAGTTTAATTTGGCTTTATGCATTTTTATTAATTTTTGCAGATTAGTATAATAATTTTTGCTTAAAACTTTTATAGAGTATTGGATATTGGATTCCCTTTAAAAAATAAGGTGCTGGAAAAAAGCTCATACTCCACTTGATAATTTTATTCTCTTAGGATCTGTCGGTAAACTCAGTAAACCTGGCAAGTTGTCAAAACTGTCATCTCGATAAATCTATTTCAAATGAAAGGATCCAGATCTTTGAACCAGATAAAACTTATATTTTACTGAACCTATTTTGTTCTGAAATGTGTATATATATATATATATTTTTTTTTTTTTTCGTATTGAATTCATATATATTTTTAGTTTTAAATACGCTCTATTCGACACTATTTATAAACTTATTCATGTATTATATATATATATACATATATATATTATTTTTAAATATTGTACATTATTTTAGTTTCTATATGTTATAAAAAATATTATGTGTATTTATTATTAATTTTTCATGTCAATACTGTCTAAAATTCATGATATTGAAGATATGGTAAATTTATAGGGACACACAGTTACATAAATCTACTATTTGTTTAAGTCATAACATAATAAATAAGCAGAAATAACTTAAGTATTAATTAAATATCTACAACGCCTGTTGCATTAAAAACAAAATAAATGTTTGACTCAAATAAAGGCACCTTAAATTGTAGTAAGTAAAAAGAAAAAGAAAAGAAAAGAAAAGGAACGTATTTTGTGTTCGTCGGAATTTTATTCAGTTCGTCCGAGATGCAGACGAGCATGCTATGGCTACTTCGTCATTCACATGTTAGATAATTATGTTTTCAATAATTTTTCAATCATGTGTATAAATTTTTTTTCAGATTTTACTTAATTTATCCCCAAATTAAAATTCTTTCGTTAAAATGAGCATTATTAAAATGATTTTAAGCCTTTTTTTTTTTTTTTTTTTTTTTTTTTTTTTCAACTTTTACCTATGTTAAACATTAATGAGTACGGTAACTTTATAAAATACTTGTATATTTTAATAAATTTATGCATTAAAAAGATACATTTTTTTTTCTGCTACATTTTACATGCTTATTGTTAAAAATTCATTTTATTTCTGCGACATTTATTTCTGCGACAAGATGCGACAAATGTGTCAGCACAAAAGTTGCGCACTGAGATAAAATTCCGTGACTGTTACCTAGAACCTAAATTATGTCTCTAGTAAAAATAGTTCCATGTCGTTCTTATAAATTCTAATTCTCTTTGATAGCGATTTTTAGAAACCTTTATTAGTATTCTAGAGCATTTTTCTATATTATCGCGGTCAATTCCTTTAAAAACTCTGAAAATAAAAACGAACACAAGAGGTGAATTTTAGTAACTGTGATTTTGTGTTATGAACCAATTCTGAGAAAAAAGAGGTAATTCCTTGCAGTACAAAAAAATCATAATATTCGTAATATTCGTAATATTATTTCACCATCTAGAAAAGTGTACACTAGAAATTCAGAATCATTTCATCTATCCAGGTTATTTGTTTACCTTTACACCCGGAAATCTATGTTTCTAGTTAAGAGAAAATGACTACTTATTCGTTATAGATAAAAGCGATGTATACTTTATTTTTCTTAGTGCGTCTGGAAAACTTTATTGAATTTATAAACATAATTCTTAACTTAATATTTTATTTTTTTATTTATTTTAATTTCTCAACAACTTTCAATTTCATTTATTTATTTATTTAATTTTTATGCATACACAAATCTAAAGGGTCTAAAATAAAAATTAATGATATTCAATATATGTTCTTTAAAGTGTGCCACAAAATAGCAGCAAATAACTCACTCGTTTTAAACAATTCGTACATAAGTAGAAATAATATAAGTTTTTATTACTTACTAGCAGGCTTTGCCCACTTCGCTGGTCATTATATCGAAATGATTTCTCAAAATACCATATCAAAAATAATAATAATAATAATAATAATAATAAAGAATGAAATCAGTCAAAATCTAAATTAAAGTTCTCGCTACATTCGGTAGCGGTTTTCCCACACGCCACACTTCGAGACTCGAGAAACAATGTCTTCGTTTGCGCCTTGCCTGCATTTCTCTCCCCCTTCCTCGCGGGTAAAGTGGGATTATTTGCAAAATCACATCCAAGTACATATTAAAAGTACATTTAATCAAACCCCACACACCAAAATGTGCCAATCAAAGGTATTTTGGAGCACATTTAAGCTTTAAAATGTGTTCTTTGCCCCGCCCACCCCTAAGAGGGGGTAGGAATAACTTCACAAAATCCCTTTATCGTTCATGTTGCATACACGTACATAACCGACACATTAAAAAATTGATGTCCTGAGATTATTTGAGGCAGAGTTATGTTTTAAAACATGTTTTATAGCCCCCCCCCAACCTGTGTTTTTTTTAGCCTCATTCTTAAAGAAAGAAGGGGGACGAAATTTTGCAAAATTACTTTATATTATGAGATAGGTACATGTAACTGACCCATACATCAAAAAGGTCTTTCCTAAGATAATTTACTGCAGAGTTACGCATGAATACATGCTTTTGCCTCCTTGCCCCATAATAGGCGGAAGGGTGTAATTTCACAAAATCCCTCTGTAGTGTGTGTTGAATAAGTATAGCACATAAAAAAATGACATTCTATGATAATTTTGAACAAAGTTACGTGTGGAAACATGTTTTTTACCCACCAACCCTCAAAAGAAGGGGAGGGGGTGATAACACGGAAATTCAAATAATCCCTTTGTGGATTGTGTGTGTTGAGTACTCATAAACAATCGACATATTAAAAAAAAAATCGCTTTCCTGAGATAATTTGCAGCACAGTTAATTTTTAAAGCGTGTGTTTGCCCCCCCCCCCCGCCTTTAAAGGGAGGAAAGAGGAAATTTCACGAAATCCCTTTATAATGCGTGTTGAAAAGCATAAACAGCCCATGCATAAAGAATCGCCTAAGATATTTCAGAGCAGAAGTGCGCATGGAAAAATTGTTTCCCCCACCCCACCCCCAAGGGGGATATGATAGAATTAAAAAAATTCCCGTTGTAGTGTGTGTCTTGAATACCCATAACCAATCTACAGATCAGAAAATCGCTATCCTGAGATAATTTGGAGCACAGTAACTCTTATAAGCGTGTTTTTGCCCTCTCCCCGTCCTTAAAGAGGGAGAGGGAGAAATTTCGTAAAATCCCTTTATAGTGCGTGTTGGGAACGCATAAACAAACCCCACGTAAAATTTAATCTTACCGAGATCATTTGAAGCAAAGTTATGTTTGGAAACGTGTTTCTTACCCCACATGATCTTAAAAGGGGGGAGGGAGAAATTTCGAAAAATCACTTTATAATGCGTGTTGGGAATGCATAAACAAACCAGACATAAAATTTAATCTTAATGAGATAATTTGAATCAAAGTTATGCTTGGAAACGTGTATATTACCCCCCCCCCTGCCTTTCTAAGGGGGGAGGGAGAAATTTCATAAAATCCCTTTATAGTGCGTGTTGGGAACTTATAAGCAACCCACACATACAGTTTAATCTTACTGAGATAATTTGAAGCAAAGTTATGCTTCGAAATGTTTTTATTCCTCCCTCTAACCCAAGGGGGGAAAGGGGGGGCTTTCTCAAAATCCCGTTACAATGGATGTTGGACACACGTAAATAAACCGCACTCTAAAATTTGTGACCTTAGCTCCTATAGATTACCACGGAGGAATTTAGCGCTAAAAGAGGAGGTCGAATTTCCCCGCTCGTAACTCCCCCCAATATCGAAAATAGGAAAAAATTAAAAGTAAGTTTTGGAAATATCCTCACGATGACTCTTGGCGATTTTCTATACATTTGGGCTATTATTGTTAGAGTTTTACTCGAAAATCCGTATTTTGCTAAATTTGTCTCCGAAAAAAGATTTTTACCCCCTCCTCCTTAAAAATACAAAACTCAAATCGCACAAAATGATTTTTTTGCACTCAAGTCTAGTCTATCTCAACAATTTCTTCACCGTGAAGCTATTTGGAGCCGAATTAAGCTTATAAGGGTTTTTTTGCCTTCTCCCCCCCCCCCAGGGGGAGCGGGGGATATTTCGCAAGATCCCGCCGTAATGGACACCAGGGTCCTAAAAACAACCTGCTCACCAAAATTTGCGAGTCTATCTCCCATAGAATTGCCACGGCTGTGTTGAGTCTGTGAATCAGTGATTTTATTCATTTATTCCCACCCCATCCCCAAGGGGGTTATGGTGGAATGTAAAAAAATCCATTTACAGCGTGTGTCTTCAATACGCATAACCAATCTACAGATCAAAAAATCGCTTTCTTGAGATAATTTGGAGCACAGTAACTCTTATATTTCTTTATAGTGCGTTGGGAACGCATAAAACACCCACACTTAATATTTAATCTTACCGAGATAATTTGAAGCAAAGTTATGCTTGGAAACGTGTTTATTACTCAACTTGCCCTTAAAAGGGGGGGGGGGATTTCGAAAAATCCCTTTATAGTGCGTGTTGGGAACGCATAAACCATTTACACATGAAATTTTATCTTACTGGGATAATTTGAAGCAAAATTAAGTTTGGAAACGTGTTTATACCCCTCCCCCCTGCACTTAAAGGGAAGGGAGGGATAAATTTCGTAAAATTCCTTTATAGTGCGTGTTGGGAACGCATAAACAAAAAAAAAATACTGAGATAATTTGAAGCAAGGTTATGTTTCGAAACGTGTTTACTCCCACCTAACCCCAAGGGCGGAAACGGGGGGCTTTGGCAAAATTCCGTTACAGTGGGTGTTGGACACACGTAAATAAGCCACACACAAAAATTTGTGACCTTAGCTCCTATGGATTTCCACGGACGGATTTAGCGTTAAAAGAGGGGGTCGAATTTGCCCTCTCGTAACCTCCCCCCCCCCCAACATCGAATATCGGAAACATCAAAAGTAAGTTTTGGAAATGTCCTCAAAAAGACTCTTGGCGATTTTTTATACATTTGGGCTATTATTGGTAGAGTTTTACTCGAAAACCCTTATTTTTCTAAATTTGCCTCCGAAAATAGATTTTTAACCCATCCCCCCTTAAAAATCCAAAACACAAATCGCACAAAATGTTTTTTTTTTTTTTTTTTTTTTTTTTTTCATTCACGCCTACTTTCTATCTCTCTCTCTCTCTGCAATTTCTTCACTGTGAAGCTATTTGGAGTCGAATTATGCTTATACGGGAGTTTTGCCTTCTGCCTCCCGAGGGGGAGCGGGGGATATTTCGCAAAATCCTGCCGTAATGGGCGTCAGGGTCCTAAAACCAACGTGCTCAACAAAATTTGCGAGTCTATCTCCCACAGAATCGCCACGGCTCTGTTGAGTCAGTGAATCAGTGATTTTACTGTTTTATTCCCTAACCAACCCCCAAAGGGGTAAAGGGGAGGGTGTTTTCACAAAATCCCGTTACAATGGGTGTTGCACACACGTAAATAAGCCACACACTAAAATTTGTGACCTCAGCTCCGATAGATTTCCACGGACGAATTTAGCGCTAAAAGGGGGGAGGTCGAACTTGCCCCCTTGTAACTGCCCCCCATAATCGAAAATCGGTAAAAAATCAAAAATGAGTTTTGCAAATTCCATCAAGAAAAAGTTTGACTTTTTTTTTTTTTTTGAAGTCTTTGAACTACTATTACTGCTAGAATTTTACTCGAAAATCCATACATTGCTAAATCCCTCCCCCCCCCGAAAATCATTTTTACCCCTTTTCCCCGCTTAAAAATCCAAAATTTTAAAATTGCAGAAACTGATTTTTTGTACTTAAGTCTAGTCTCCCCATCTGCAATTTTTTTCACCGTGAAGTAATTTGGAGCCGAGTTATGCTTATAAAGGTGTTTTTGCCTTTTGCACCTCCGAAAATCATTTTCACCCCCTCCCCCGCTTAAAAATCCAAAATTCCAAAATCTCAAAAATGATTTTTTCGTATTCAAGTCTAGTCACTCCATGTGCAATTTCTTCACTGTGAAGTAATTTGGAGCCAAGTTATACTGATAAATGAGTTTTTGCCTTATGCGCCTCCGAAAATCTCATTTTTACCCCCTATCCCCTAAAATCGCAGAAAATGATATTTTGTATTCAAGTCTAGTCTCCCCATCTGCAATTTCTTCGCCGTGAAGTAATTTGGAGCTGAGTTATGCTTATAAAAGTGGTTTTAACCTTCTGCCCCAGGGAAGGAACGGCGGGGGGGGGGGTATTGCGCAAAAACCCGTCTTAGTGAGTGTCAGGGTCCTAAAATCAACCTGCTCACCAAAAATTGTGACTCTATCTCCCATAAGATCGCCACAAGCGTGTTGAGTCAGTGAATCAGTGAGTTTACTCTTTTATATATATAGATTAATAATTGTAAATGGACTGAGTGCAAAGCAATTACTTGCCTCAAACACATGCACTCGTTAGTTAAGTTAATTTGATTGAAAAAAAAAAAGTTTGATTAAGAAAGTTATTTACATTTTGGGAAGACATAGTAAATTTATGGCTATAAAAAGTATTTAACTGCGAACATATGAAAGACGAAATATATTTTGAAAATACATTCAAATTATTTCCGAATTTTTCAAAAAAAAAAAAACTAAAAGAAATCATTTTTTTTATTTATTTATTTCTTTTCTTTTCTTTTCTTTTTTTTTTTTTTTTTTTTTTTAAGGTTTTCCAATTTTTACTTTACTATAATTTAAGAGAATGTTGTTACATGCTTAAAGTCCTTTTTAATCATTTAAAGGTCTGGAACTTTCTGCAGAAGACTTAAAGAAGAAAAAAAAAAAAAAACTTTTTTCTTTTCTGTCATTTAAATTATAATTTGCGGCATAACTTTAAACCAAAGTTAAGTAAAAAAAAAAAAAAAAAAAAAGAAGAAAGTGCGCGGTCGGGGGACCTCCGTCAAGAATGATGTTCCTTACGTCTTTTCTCTAATTCCGAATTTGATTTGATATAGGAGTCTAGACTGTTTATTCTCTCTCTCTCTCTCTCTTTCTTTCTCACACACACACGCACTCACTATCTTATTGTTTATTTTTATTTATTTATTTATTTTTCCCTAAATGCAAATAATGTAAAGTAAAGAATCAAATTAAAAAGTTGTATTTAATATTTTAGGAAGATATTTGTTATTAAAAATTAAATATGAGAAATATAAACTACAAATTACATTAAAAAAAAATACTGAAATAAAATAATATATTTTTAGAAATGCTATCATATTCTATCATGGTAATTATTGACTTGTGATAACTATAATAAGAAACATATGTTTGACATTCAATTTTGTCCAAGTATCTCGAAAAAAAAAAAAAAAAAAAAAAAAAAAAACAGCGTATATTGTAGCACAGTATTTTGTTATGAACTGAGATGGATCATTATTGATACTTAAATAAAATGTATCTGATAAAAAGGATCTGAGTTCAACAATTTTTGATTTATTATTGAAATTAATGTTGAAATCTCATTTTGTTTGAGTTATTTAAAACCTCCCTCAGTATATTCTAATAGCGATCGATGAACAAATATTATTATATCTCCATGCTTTTGATTTGGGGATATATATAGCAAGGGAAAAAAAAACGCTCTTGGATATCTTCCAATTATCTTTCTGCAATCGCCAATTTAGTGTTTTACAAGTAAATTTCCGAACGGATTTTATTACGTTATGTTCCATGTACAATTTTAGCTTGAGCCAAGTATTAAAAGCAAGATGCAGTTGTTCAAGAAATTGTAATTTTAAAAAGAATTTCAAAAATGGAAAATATAAGGCAATTAACGATACCACAAAAAAAATATTAATTTTAGAGAAAAAAATCCAATTATAAATATTTGAATCACACATATATGTACAGTAAACCTTTGTATCAAAGTATACAATTATATCAACTTATTTTCCGAAATTTGTATTACATACATTTGTTGCAGTTTCTATTTATCGAATTTTCATTGCAAAATTTCAATAATAAGACAATGTAACTCACGAATGATTAAAATCATAAACTAATAACAAATAAGTCGTAAAACAATTTCCACGTGTTTAATATTAAGGTTATACGAATGGCTGCTCGCGATGCTTGTCTATTCGAAACAACAACGTTCAACGATGATTTGGCGGCGAGAGAGGAATTCTAAAATGAACTAAAGGAATGAAGATCAGCATACTAGACCCTTACTCTGGGCCTCTGTGTTCCTCCTCAGAAACCGTAACTAGGGAGAAAAAGTAGAAATCGCCGGAGTTCTTCTTTCAGACAAGAGAACTTCGAATGGAGAGAACGTAACACATTTTCCTTACGTGAATGTTTCTGCCAGTTAAATCCTACCACAATCCGCGTTAAGGAACTTCGTTCAAAAAATCAAATATTTTCGTTTAAAAAGAATGAATTAAGTATATGATGATTTTTCCAGAATATCTAAATAGTGCAAAATGTAACTTTTCCTAACATATATTAAAATACATTTTTATTTTAAAAGTTTTTTTTTTTTTTTTTTTTTTTTTTTTTTCTGACTCAATGTCAAATAATATATTTTATATATAAGAAACTAGCAGATTCAGCCTGCGTTCTCCTGGTTAAAGAAGTGTTTACAGAATTTCGAAACCAATGAATGAACTGAACGAAGGTGTAAAAAGAGAAATCCATGAAACATTTTCCGAACTTTAAAAGAGAATATTATAAATAAATAAATACAAAAAGCACAGCTTTAGTACGGGACCCCCTTGGGGACTTTAAATATTCTAAGCCATTTTTGTGATGAATTGAAATGGTTATCTCAGTTGCGCAAGTAAAGATCTTGGCGAGATACGCCCGAGCTACTTCAGTGCCAAATTCACATTTGGCCAAAAGTATCCAATACCAAATCTGTTCCATACAAAAAAAAAAGACAAACAAACAAAAAATCTGCATCATGATATTTACAAAATAAAAAATCTTAATAAAATGCAAATTATAACTATTTACAATTAAGGTGAGAACATAAAAGAACCTCACAAGGTTCTTTTTTTTCGTATCATGTCAAGAACGTATTTTAAAACACTTTTATTCTTTATACGCTTTCATTTTATACCCGTAATATTTTGTATTTAAAATCCCTTTCATTTCTATCATCTGCGTTTCTCGAGAAACGCCTAGAAATTTTATACTATTGAAGATACAGGTAAATTAAGAAAATAATTTGGTTCATGAAAGTTCTATTTTTTTCTTATTTATTTATGTTCTAATTTCTTTCGTTCTTTTCTTTTCTTCTTCTTTTTTATGATTTACGTCAGCCCTTTAATTCTTATTTACGCAAAATTAAAACTATTTTATATTATTTTCGGAAAATAATAATAATAATAATAATAATAATAATAATAAGTGTATTTAATTTGCTTATTTTGGCATCAAATATTTCTTTCTTTTTAATTACTATTAAGGACTTTTTTAAATCTTTCCAACAAGGTTGAAAAGTGTTAACGACTTCGGTTTATCTGTCTGTCCGTGCGTTTTTCCGCGCTCTAACTCCAGTAAATATTCATGGAATTTCTAGAAATTGATATATGTTGTTCAAGTTCACTATCGAATGTTCCTTATTGAAAATGGAGTGAATAATTCTACTGGTTTGTGTACAGGGATGTCTGAAATTATTTCAAAGCATTGTGTTCAATGAGAGATATTTCTATAAACCATATTTTAGTACCGTTACTTTATACAAATATTAATGAAATTGAAATATGTTATTTAAGTCCACTATCGTATGTTTCCCATTGAAAATGGAGTAAGTACCATCAGTGGTTTGTACACAGAGACACCAAAAAGTATTCCAAAACATTGCGTTCTAAGAGAATATGTCTATAAACCAAATTTAGAGAAGTTTACGTTGCATGAATCTTAATAAAATTAAAATATATTATTCATATTCACAAAAGAATGCTTTCCATAGAATACAATATGATTAGCATTAGGTTTACAGGACCACAAAAAATATTCAGTTACATTAATGGGTATAATTAGAATGGGTATAATTTTCATTTATATTAATCGTTTTTATAACTTTCTAAATGTTTTTAACACGTTTCAATAAGATTGAAAAGTGTTAATGACTTAGGTTTGTCTGTCTATTTGCGCTCTAACACCCATAAATATTCATGGAATTTCTTCAAACTGATGTATGATATCCAAGTTCAATATCGGAATTTCCCTATTGAAAATGTAGTAAATACCTCTGCTGGCTTTTGCACAAGGACACCCCAAGAATATTCCATAACATTGTGTGTCGTGAGAGGTGTTTTTATGAACTATAATTTAACCCCTTTACTTTACACAAATTTCAATTAAATTGAAATATGTTATTCCAATACACGATCGGATTTTTGCTGTAGAAAATGGAGTAAACACCACCACTGGTTTGTGTACATGGACGCCCGAAGATATTCTGAAGCATACGTTCTATGAGAGGTATTTATATAAACCAAATTTTAATAGCTTTACTTTGAACAAATCTTAATAAAATTGAAACATGTTGCTCATACGCATAAAATAATACTTTCTGCAGAATGTAGCATGGTTAACAATAGATTTATAGGGCCACACAAAAATATTTAGTTAAATTGAGATTTTTCATTGGAAATTTGCTGGAATTTCATTTTCGTTTACTCTAAGCGATTTAATACACAGCGATATAATATTTTTTAAGTATGGATATTATTTCAGTTCGTGAATCTACCTGTCCGAATGTCCATTTGTCTATCTGTCCCTCTACCCGCCCCCAGAGTCGGTAAATATTTTCAGAAAAAAAAAAAAAAAAAAAAAAAAAAGATATAAATGTTTTTAAAATTCTCTATGGAATGTTTCCTATTTTAAATGGCATTAATAGTTTTTGTAGAACTGGTTTGTGTAGAGGGAAACCCCCCCAAAATACCATTCCATTTCATTTTAGGCAGACATTTTTATACATTACATTTAAAGATATTTCTATTGTAAAAATTATAAAGAAACTGACATTTATTGTTAATGTGCTAAAGTAATATGTTTGTATGGAATATGATTTTGTTAACCTTAAGATTTACAGAGCTACACTGAAATATTCAGATACATTAAGTGCTGCACTTGGAATATAATGACTACGTTTATTTATGTTTAACAATATCTAACTATATTTAAGAATGACCAGGAATCCAGTGAGTCTATCTGTATGCCTTTCAGAACTACTGCCTGTCCGTTGTGTGATTAGGTAGGCAAACAAATTGAAAGGAATGAGATACAACAATTATGTATTTGGACGTGTTAATAATCAATGCGTACTGCAATATTTTTCGTTCTTTGTTTAAGCTTACATTCTCTGAGACAAACCGCCATCCGAATTCTGCCAAAAACGGGTTAAAAACGGAAAAGGGGGAAATAAATTAGAAATATCACTCATATCGTTACAAATTCGGTACTAAATGAAAGGGGTTTTATTTTCAGAATCTAGAGGTTCAAACAGTTTTTCGATACGACAATTAGATTTTTTTAAATTAGCTAAAATATGAAGTTTAGGTGGCAACACTCCATTTTAAACTTTTTATACGTTTTAGTGAAAATCAAGCTTTAAAAAAATCTTTAATTTAATATATATATTTTTTTTTTATTAATCATTGTTAAGTAAAAATTGGATGTTTATTTAATTCCTTATGATCCAATCAATCGGCTAAATTTCAAAATATGGCATTAGCTAGATTTCGTCCTGATTAACAAGTGTGCTATTTTCGTTGCGGCCGCTTGAATGGTGCAGATTTATATAGCGAATTAAATATCCGGTCAAACAAACAATCAGCCTTATACGTGTATAGATTTTAAAAAAAAGAAAAGAATATCAGGAATTATTTTAAAGGAAAAATCTATAAACAAAAGTGTAAAAGAAAATACTCACATTAATTTATTAGATGTCCGAGTGGATTTAAATTTTTTTCCTAAATATATATATAAATATGTACACGAATATATATATACATATATATATATGAGGTAAAGAATACAGATAATGTTTCTAAATTATGTTCCTAATTACAGTTAGTTTTCTTCGAGTAGTAATTACACTGAACAAGTGTAGTCTTCAAACATTCATGCACTGAAAGCTATACGTATGATTTTTAATAAATTATTTTCCAACAGTTTTTAAAACAGAATAATTAAACACTGACTAACTTTAAAAAGTTTGTCACATCTGTAATGCTCGCCACTATATATGTAATATATACGAAATTTTTAATCCTTTATGTCTCAAGATCTTAGATTTCAAAAATATTTACCTATATGTTTAATTATTTTATATGAATCATATAAAAATATATTTTCAAAAACATTATACACAAAATTAAACATTATTGACGAAAAAGTGTTTGTTGGATGTTTAAAACCTCGTAAAATATCTGGTGTGAAATAATCATACGACTTCCAATACCCACTATTACATGTATTATACGCATTTTTTAGAGATGTGATTACAAAAGATAATGTGATCAGAAGACATAAAATTCACCTAACGAAGCAGAACCCTTAAATATTTCCGAGAGTAAGAGAAACTTAATAAATGTGTAAAGACATATAAATCAAAGTTTAAACAGCGAGTTAAAAAATAAGAAAAATAATAATAGAGTTATTTTTGGATTTTCGAGATCTAAAACTGACCTACCTATAAGCAGGATGTCAGTTAATTTTCCTGTAATAACCACGTAATACAAGACAAGGAATATTTAAAATGGATTTATATAACAATTTACAAGATAGTAGTAAGCCATTTTTGTGATTTCAATTTTTACGAAAACTTTGTATACTCAATTATTGGCCGGAAAGCAATAATTACCTGCAAAAGGATTTTGATTTAGATGGAAATTTTAAATATCACTTAATTTGTTATAACGAAAGCTGAATCATGAGTCGTTCTATTTCTCAAAAATTGCGTCTAAACTGTTTACATTTAGAGGGTTTAAATGTGATGCATCTTCTTCATAAATTAAACTTTCTTGTGAAAATATTACATAATACATCCATCTGCTGTGAATTTTATAAACAATTTTTGTTAACTCTAATGTTGTAAGAAAGCAAAAGTCTGCGAAATCAGCTTTCTAAGCTTGCTTTTGAACACACTTTGACATTTTTGGTATGTTTTAAAAATAGAAAACGATGAAAAAAAGGGTTATTTAAATATTTATTTTATTTTTTACTTAAGTTTATTTCCTGAATAAAATTATATAATACACGAAACACTCTGAATACATCCTTTTTTCATATGATCTAACTCGAATATATGTACTTGATTGTATTACTTACAAACTTTGAATAAACACCATAAAATGCAATAAACTCGCAACAATTGTTTCGGGTCGAAAAAACACACGACCCTTCATCAGGCGAATAAAGTAAGCACGAGTGCTGCAGTCAAAGCGGCAACGCACAAAATCGTTTAAAATGAAAAGAAAACCTTTATAAAGTAGAAAATAAATAGAGCTACTGGTGTGAGTAGAATTGTAGAAGAAAACAAGAAAATAAATAAATGAGTGAGATTAAATATAAGGATAACAAAAATTAAACGAAAATCTAAGTTACGTGAGTAATTTCCAAGCATCAGAGAAGAAAGGAGTGGAAGAAATATCATTAACAAGATTTTTCGAATTTTTAAATATGTAAAATGCTTCATGAATATCCAAATGGGAGGAACAGACAGGAGATGAGATTATGTTAGTTTTGGAAAAATCAAAACGATGACCTTGAGACCAGCAGTGGGAAGCAACAGAAGATTTGGTAATCTCTTCATTACGAACATTCCGACGGTGCTCATTTATTCTGTATTTCAAACGCCTCCTAGTTTGACCAATATAACTCAAGTTGCAGGACGAACACGGAATTAAATAAATTCCAGAACGGTTTTCGGTGGGAATGGGATCCTTAAGAGAAGATAATTTAATTTTATTGACGGGTGCATAAAACCGAGCACAATTGGCAGCAGAAGGAATTACCATGCGTTTGGTATAATGTACAGATGTAAAGTATATAATTCAGACTCAATAGACGAGAGAGACTGTCGTATATCCTGAATAATAGCCCTAAGAATGGCAAACTTACTCCTATTTAAAGCATTTTTAATGCGAAGAGAAGCAGGAAGATTCAGAGCTGCCAACCAAATCCGGCAAATTTTAGTACCGCCCCTTTTTCTACACCACTTAATTTTTAGAGTAATTCTCTTCAAATATATTTACGATGAATGAAGAAAACAAATACTCTAAAAATTAAGTGGTGTAGAAAAAGGGGCGTTTTTCAATAGGCGTTAACAATTTGCCGGATTAGGTTGGCAGCTCTGAAGATTGTACTTAATGTCTATGAACTTAGGAATTATCCGAGCACGCTTACATCTATGAAGAAAATTTAAATGATTTAGAAAGCGAGAACGTTTCAAACGAAGACGTTTGAAACGATTAATCTCAGAAGAACTCATGCTAAAACATATATATATGAAACAAGAGTCAAAACTTAAAGAAGGCGGAGTTTAAACAAAAAGAAAGGGGGGAGGAGTTAAAAATACAAAAATGTAATTAATCAAATAGAAAAATCGATAAAATAAAAATATGAAATGATTCAGGATATACGACAGTCTCTCTCGTCTATTGAGTCTGAATTATATACTTTACATCTGTCTCTTAGTAATTCTGTTCATGATTTCTCTTCTTTTGAAAAAAGAAACTTCGCATACGTTGCGTTTCAGTCTTCTAGGCATCAAACTAACTTAAATAAGAAATTTAATTATCTTCTTAAAAGTAATTCCTTTTCTTCTCCCGTTTCTCCTCTTGCTCAGAATACTGTTGTTAATCTCTCTTCGCACGTTCTGACTAATACTCAACGTGACGTGCTCAGTTTGGGTCTGAATTTCGCGCGTACTTCGAAACCCTCCATTCCGGATTTGATCGCTCCCATTGAAAATTCCTTTAAGAATAGTAAAATTTCTCCAAGCCAGTTAGAATCTCTTCGTTTCATTTTATCTAACATTATTTCCACCAATAATCATCCACAAAAGTCTAACCTTACTCCTTCTCAAAAATCCGCCCTCTCTGAATTAAACTCCGCCCCCGATTTAATCGTCACAAGAGCTGATAAAGGAGGACAAACTGTTCTACTCAACAAATCGGATTATATTTCCCATGTTGAGTCCTTGCTTACTTCAGGTCCCTATTCGAAACTTAAAAAAGATCCTTCCAATGATCATCTTGATCAAGTCAAATACCACGTTAAAAATTCCGTTATTCTTAATGATTATACCAAACGCATGGTAATTCCTTCTGCTGCCAATTGTGCTCGGTTTTGTGCACTTCCGAAAGTTCATAAGCCCACTCTCTGCTTTCGGCCTATTGTGTCTAATATTGGTACGGCTTCCTATAATCTTGCTCGATTTCTTTCAAACTCTCTTTCTCATTTAACTACTACTAATCTTTATACTGTTAAAAACTCGTATGATTTTGTGGACAAAATTAAATGCATCTCTCCGTCTAACTATACTATGATTTCTTTAGATGTAAAATCACTTTTTACAAATGTTCCGGTTCAAGGTGCTCTGTTTTGTTTAGAGAGAAGACTACGTGAATTCCATTATTCTTCTATTGAAATTGAGGAACTTGTAAATTTAGTTCATTTGTGTATCAGGCAAACTGCCTTCATTTTTAATGGTACTTATTATTCCCAAAATGATGGTATGGCCATGGGTAGTCCTCTCTCTCCTTTACTTTGCGACATTTATATGCACTATTTTGAAGAAAAACTCTTCGGTGTATATAAATTTCCTCACTGGTTTAGGTATGTGGATGACACTTTCGTTCTTGTCTCCCCTGATGTAGATTTGTGCAATTTGCTTTCTTTGGTCAATTCGATTGACCCATGCATTCAATTCACTTTTGAGGTTGAACAGGATTGCTCTTTGCCTTTCCTTGACGTTCTTGTGAATAAACAAAAGGATTGTTTCTCAACTACTGTTTTTAGAAAACCATTCTCAGTCTCCTAGCCGCCGCATGCTCTCTCTAACCACGCCCCTCAACAAAAAATGTCTGCTTTTTACACTTATGTTTATCGGGCCTTACACATTTGTTCTGATCCGTCTAATCTTTCGAAAGAAATTAATTATTTAAAATCTCTTGCTCTCTCTCGTGGCTATAACCCATCTATCATCGATAAAGCTCTACATAAATTTAAGAATCCTAAACGTTCTGCTCCCAAATTAAACGATCGCAGTCTCATCCCAGTTGTTTTACCTTTTTATTCTTCACTTTCTTTTAAAATCTCTAAAATTCTTTCACCGTTTGGTTTCAAAGTTATTTACAAACCCGTCAATAAAATTAAATTATCTTCTCTTAAGGATCCCATTCCCACCGAAAACCGTTCTGGAATTTATTTAATTCCGTGTTCGTCCTGCAACTTAAGTTATATTGGTCAAACTAGGAGGCGTTTGAAATACAGAATAAATGAGCACCGTCGGAATGTTCGTAATGAAGAGATTACCAAATTTTCTGTTGCTTCCCACTGCTGGTCTCAAGGTCATCGTTTTGATTTTTCCAAAACTAACATAATCTCATCTCCTGTCTGTTCCTCCCATTTGGATATTCATGAAGCATTTTACATATTTAAAAATTCGAAAAATCTTGTTAATGATATTTCTTCCACTCCTTTCTTCTCTGATGCTTGGAAATTACTCACGTAACTTAGATTTTCGTTTAATTTTTGTTATCCTTATATTTAATCTCACTCATTTATTTATTTTCTTGTTTTTTTCTACAATTCTACTCACACCAGTAGCTCTATTTATTTTCTACTTTATAAAGTTTTTTTTTTTCTTATTTAACGATTTTGTGCGTTGCCGCTTTGACTGCAGCACTCGTGCTTACTTTATTCGCCTGATGAAGGGTCGTGTGTTTTTTCGACCCGAAACAATTGTTGCGAGTTTATTGCATTTTATGGTGTTTATTCAAAGTTTGTAAGTAATAATTTTACAACGCCAGTTTATTGATGCTTCCTTATTAAACTTGATTGTATACTTCAATGTGTGTATAATAATTAGAAATTTATCAAAATTTCAATACGAATTTAGATGATATATTTCGATTAAAAAATCAATTGAGATTATGTTTGTATTAGATAATTTATAGAAAATCATGAGAATAATTTTCATCTTAAAAGGCATAATATAGAATCCCCTTACAAATGATATTCCTACAGTAAAATACCCATCAAGGCATTTTACATTTTGAATTTTTTTTTTCTTTTAAGTGCATTTTTAAATTGTTGTTTACGTATTAATTTGTGTATTTTAACATAATACTCGTATTCTAAAAATTATATAAAAATTATTGTTATTATTTTAAAACAAATATCGCATTTAAACATATAATTCAATTATAAATACGAGATTAAGGTATTATCAACCGCATTTAATTTTAATTCTATATAATTCATTCTTATGAATTTAAGGATTAGTGAACTAAAAAGTATGGACTTTAAAATTTTAAATATGCGTAATGTGAACGTTGCTCAATTATTTGAAAACTAGTGAATATTTAATTGTTTACGTAATAATTTTTTATACAATAATTCTGTGAAGAAAAAAAAAAAACTTTGAATATATAATTTCGTTTTTCATTATTTGTTATATTAATGTATTTATTTTTAACTTTTCCAGGAAAGACTTAAATTATCAATTTAGCATTAAGTTAAAGTATCTTTAGTAATAAAAACACACTCTATTATAAATTTAATATTTTTGAAGATTATTTATTTATTTATTTTTTTTTTATGATGTATGTTTAAGCTGCTCTTGCATTAAATAAAATTAATTTAAAAATTTATCTTAGCGTTAATAATGAAAGATTTTCTTTAAGAAAATTTTGCTTACATTAAAAATACAAATATTGCACTTAAGCCTTAAATTCCATTGAATCTTTTATTCCAAATTAACTCATTTTAAGAATTTTTTTAATGTCATTTATATTGAACCTCAAATGGATAATTTCATTCTTTTAATGACTTGCAAAATACTCAATATAAAAACTAAATATTTCATTATAATCAATGTGTAGAAAGCATAATTATTTAAAAGGAAGCGAAGAATTTCCTTTAACTTTTAATGCATACGCCTTCAGTCAATCTTTCAACCAAAGCAAAAAAAAAAAAAAAGTCAAGTACATCTTAATTTGTTTTCATGCTTCCTTAAAAGAACGATGATTTCAAAGCATAAATTATTTATTTATACTCTACAAGATTTTTAACTTCAGGTATATTAACATATTTTATGCGAATTTTTGTATCTTTAAGAACGGCTTCCCTCTTCTAAGCCATAAATTTGCACAGAACATGTTTTAATTGAAACCAATTTTAACTATCTATTATATCATTAGCAACAAACACTTTGACTTTTAAACAATTTAATTGTGATGTATTTCCATATCCCCAGGTGAGTTCTTTTTCTTAATCATAAAGGAACAACAATTACTTCTTCTTTCTGATGCATTAAGAAAAATTTATTTTGAAACTTATTAAACACAATTTATTATTATTAATGGCTTTACTATCAAACGGATAGTTGTATTTTACTAAGAACCTAAAAAAGTGATTAATAATAATAATAATAATAATATACAAGGATTATTTTTTAATGTTTTTTGTTTGAGAGGGGGGGTGCCCTCCCCTTCGTGTTGGATCAAAATTGTGATGACATCATGTCTTCGGACCATCCTTAGTGGTGCGTGCCAGACCGTCTCCAATTACCCATAGCGCAGTACTAGTACTAGTTCGACGTTAAAACCAACTAACCATTTTATGATCTGCAAAATGACGTCCAATTAAAATTACGTTTAACTAATTAATTAATTTTTTTTTTTTATTTTTTTATATGTGTAGCGATTGTGTTATGTATTCGGGAATAAAGTCTCATCTCGAAAAGAAAGCTTCATAATTAAGAATAGTTTTCACATTACAATGAGAAAAAAGTCTGTAACTGACATCTAGAATCTAAATTGTGGCTCTAGAAAAAATACTTCCATGTCATCTTTATAAATTCTAGTCCCCTTGGAAAGCGAGTTCTAGAAGCCCGTATTAGAATTCTAGAGCGTTTGACTATGTTCTCGAGGGCAAATCTATTTAAAAATATCTGCAAATAAATGAGACTACAAGAGGCGGGTTTCTGCAATATAATCTTCGTTCTATTACCCAATTCTAGAAAATCAAGCGAGAATTCCTCGCAATATAAATGATTCCGAATATTTAAATTATTCCGAATATTGTTTCATCATCTAGAAATGTGTACACTAGAAATTCTCTATAATTTTGTCTATTCAATTTATTGGCGGACCGTATGTGCATAGCTCGGAAATCTATATTTCTAGTTAAGGGATTTAGAAAATGACCACTTATTCCTTCTAGAGAAAGGCGGTATGTATATATATATATATATATATATATATATTTTCCTCAGTGTACATGGCAGTAAGAAGTTGATCATAGAAATGTTGGGTTTGAAGAGTCAAGCTCAACATTTGGATCCAGCGTTAGATGGCGACTGTTTCGATGAATGTGTCAGGCTAAGCATAGATGTGAGGAATTGGTGTAAAAGAAGGTTGCTGCAAAAGAAAGTTGTGAGTTAATCGGGCTTAATCTGACGTTCGGTTCAAGCGAATTTATGTTTTACGTCAAATTAAGTGCATCATTCTGTATCCCATTACTTTAAAATGAGACTTCCGAAGTAATAAATTTCGTGTACTTTAGTGCGTGTTTTTGAGCGGGGGAGTGGGGTGGCGGGTTGCTGCTGTGTTTTTGCTCGTGTTTTAAAATGTTCGTGATTATGCTATAGTAAGTCTATCGCATGCCACAAAGTAACTCCAAGTGGTGAGATAATTTACATTATAGTCTCAGTGAAAATTGAAATTTGATTTAATTTAATTAAATACATAATTGTAAAGGCACTAGTGTTCTCCCCCGTAACATTGATAATAATAATGAAATATTAGTTTTATATGACTTTTCGTCCTTACATCATTTAAACATTACATTCGAATAATACTGGGGGACAAAAACGATACAGAGGCTGTAAAACAGCCATTATAAATTATTGTGAACGTATTTTCTATGAATGTACAACCCTATATTCATCTAATTTATTTATTTATTACCAGATTTTCCTGCTTCACTCGTCCCTACATTTAAAGAAAATTTCAATAATAATAATAATAATAATAATTATTATTATTATTATTATGTTTTTAATCAGTTTTAAATAAAAATTAAAAATAAATTCATTAAAGTCAGATAAAACGTTGCTTCTGGTCATCGTTGCCTTCAGTATTGTCTTCTCTGCCTACGCTATATCGGTTCATTGTGCCACATTGCTTGGATTTGCGCGTTAACCAGGCAATTTAATTTAGGTTCTAAATAGATGATAAGTATAGCTGCTATTAGTCAAGGATTATTTTTTTTTACGGGCAGACATTTCTCTGACAGATTATCAACTTCCTTTCATGACACTAGATGGCAGCACCAGACAAACTCCGTAGCTGTAAAAATTTTAATTAAAAAGAAATAGGTATTTAAAAATCCGAAAATCGAGATCCAAGGTGCATCTGGAGAAGTTAAAACGGATCTCCATGCAAAATAAGGTAGGTCTTCGATCATACACATGTATGTTTACCTCTGTTTTTTGCAACTTTCTTGTCATCCTTACGGTTTAGGATGATGTAAATTCGCTGAAGGATTTTCTTTCATCAATTGACACCTTTTCTATTAGTTATCTGTAAAGTGTAACATATCAATCTTTTGACGATCTAGCTTCCGACTTTTCCTTTATTAGCATGACATAATAACGAACTGAGCTTATCGGCCACGAATGACCCTACATTTACGTTCCTGTTTTCAAAGTCGGTAATTTGAGAAATTCATGAATTTTAATTTGTTTTAAAAAACTAATAAAACATTTGGAAATCGGCCTTCAGGGTGCATTAGGAGAGGTCGAAACGAATCTCCGAGCAAAATTCTGTAGCTCTGCTATCAGCCGTTTGCCTAGAAAGCGATGGATATACAAACACACACACACACACACACACTAACACACATATTCTTTTATTATATCTAAAGATGAGTAGAAATGAGATGTTTGAGAGCATTTGTAGAGCAGTTATAGATAAGATTTTAAAAAATACTCCGTCTTACCTCTGGAGAATTGTAACAACCATGTTTCTTCTAATCTAATCAAAATCGCACTTTTCGTCACTAACACAATATTTCAAATACAACAGTTAACATATCATTATTAACACAACGTTAAAAATGCAAATGTAAAAATAGATAAGTGCAGACTGCAGTTTCGGTAGCGTAAGGCAGTGCAGATTGACGAAGTGAATTTTTGCTCCTATATACAGGTAGAGAAGCGGATTATACAACAGAGTAAAAACCAATAAGAATTGAGGAAATTGGAGGTGTCAGAGTCAATAGGAATTTGGGATGAAAAAAGCTATATAAAAATTTAAGAATAAAATTCAGCCTAATCACTTACGTGAACACTCTTTTCTAAAAGGTTTCATAAGAGTAATCATAAGAGTATCATAAATTGTGATTTTTCTGAAACCCTTCTCTCGGGTTGTTAGAAAAATTATATAAAATTCACCTATTCTTAATTTTTACATAGTTTTCTTCATCCCAAATTTCTACTTACTGACAGCTCCAGTTTCCCAAATTCCTATTGGCTGTTACTCTGACTCAAAAATCCGCTTCCTTACTTATATACATGAGCAATAATCTACTTCTTCATACTGCACTGATGACGGTACACTTTACGCAGTCTGCGAAAAGTGTGTCTTACGAAACTGCAGTCTTATTCTACAACAGATAAACTCCTGTTTATGATAAAATGTTCATTTGAAAACTATTTGTGCAGTTTCAAGAATATATGAGATAATACACTTAATATTTTGAAGTTCTCAAAAAATCTTAAAAAGCACGAATAATTATTTTGAAAAAAAAAAAAAAAATATATATATATATATATATATATATATATATATATTAGGTCTTTGCATAAATTCGTGCGGTATTTTGTTGCTTCATTTCATAAAAATACAACAAATCAAATGATAAATTTTAATCAAAATACTCTACATTACTTTCTACAACCTATGCCCCTTTTTCGGGTAACAAATGTATACTACGGCGACAGAAGCTCTCGTCTTTGGAGGCAATAAAATGATCCGCGTCCGCACGAACATTTGCAACGACCTAATATATATACACATATATTTAGGGGAAAAAATACAAATGCTTGTCAAAACATATGTAACAGGCGTTAACAGGAATATATTTCTGAAAATTTGTCAGAAAGTACTTTAAGCTACAGGGTGGTCAGAAAAACATGATAGAAAGTATTTTAAGTTCCTCATTTCAAATGTATTGATATAAGTATAATTCTTCCATATTGTAATAGCACATATATTGACATTTAAGGTGAATGCTTGATTACCGGAAATAATGAATAACCAATATGGAATCACTGACCTTGGAAAAACGATTATTTATCGTAAGAATATTTTTTGAAGCGCCACTGAGGTACGGAAAAACCTCATCTCAGTGTCATCTCACGACTGTATCCACAAGGGGTCACGGTGTGGTGTGCCATATCGTCGAAGCGGATGAGTGGTCCGATATTCATTCACGGTATGGTCACGGAAGTGAAGCATCGAGAGTTTCTAGAGCGTCACTTTGGACCTGAAGCGGGCTGTCTCAATATGACACGCCAGTACTGGTTCATGCAAGATTGGGTTCGTCCCCATAGAGCTGCTGATGTCTTCCTGTGGCTTAAAACGATGTTTAGTGGGCATTTGATTACTTTGGATGAAGAAAAATTCATGGGGAACGGGATAGAGGGGTCCCCATACAGTCCGGTCCTAAATCCGTGCGACTTCTTATGGCTTTACACCAAGGATAGAATCTATAGGAATCCCCCTGATTCACTTGAGTACCTGAAATCGACCATCAGAATCGAGATTGATGCACTTGATTCCGACACACACCAGCGCTTTATGACAGAGTTTCGGAACTGACTTTATAACACTATAGTCGGGGACGGTAGACATTTCAAGCACTTTGTATATTTAATGTCATTCATATCTTTATTCAGTAACATAGGTTTCATGTTCTTGCATATTTTATTTTTTTCACAACGATCGTTTACTTTCTATCATGTTTTTCGGACCACTCTGTATAAGGATAATTTTAGTATAAGAATTTAAAATTACTCTTTTAACGAAATTTCAGCATTTCAGAGGGGCTGAATATTCTTAAAATTATATCTATTTCAATATAGAATTTATTGCTTATAATACATTTTTCTAACCTCTTAATATTCATGGAATTTGCAGGGAAATAACTTTTTTTTTTTTTTTTTTTTTCTTTGTAAGAAATTACATATATTTCTTTAATCGATTTTTTAAACATTTATCGTCCCTATGTTCGGTAGATATCAGCTCTAATCAAGAATGTTTCAGAGAAAGCCAAATGCAGAAGACACTTGAAATTTCATAGTAGGTGCGTCGCTGCTTTAAAGATGCACTCATGTATAGTTATAAGGTCTGGCGAATAACAGTGCTATCATTTTGGCCTGAAACAACTGTTGATTTTTCTTTTTCAATATTATTGTTTAATAATTGTTTATATTTATATTTAATCAATTATTATTTGAATTTACACGGGTTTCAATTCGAATGTTTCCCGAAAACTAAAAATGCTATTTTTTCTAACATATGATCAGCTATTAGCCATTTTAAAAACTAGTTTAATAATATTAAAAAAAATTTCAGTGAAAGTTAAAGTGAAAAAAACCATATTAGAATAAGAGAGTTCAAACACATCAACACAAACATTATGTACCTTAAACACAAAGCAAAGCAATGCATGAATTACAATGCTCATTTTTTATTTTAAACATAAAATTGGCTCTATATTTATGGGGTTCAATGAAAAACTAACTTACCTACATTTATTTTTTAAATTTCATGCATTTTATGCCTTTGATCTAAATTTTCTAAATTATTAAGAAAACAGTTAAGAATTTCTATAAATAATGTCTTTTATAAATTCACAAATTACTTAATTATAAACTATATATTGTATACAAAAAATCATATTTTATAAAAAAAAAAAAAAAAGAGCTAATTTTTTCGAATTAATTGAACTAATTTAATAAAACAATAGATAAATTTCAATATATTTATTTATTTATCTATATATATAAAAGAGCAGAGTCTGTCTGTCCGCTATAGAATCCTAGGCCGTTTCACCGAGCGGGACCAAATTCGGCACGGTTAATGTTTACGACCCGAGAAAGACAACGCCGCAAAAATGAAAGTTGTAACTAAATTAGTTTTGGAGATATTAATTAAAATGTCCACTCATGTCTAATCTAAAAGCGATCTCAATGACTGAGAATTCTCCGCCATTGGCATTATGCCAGACGAATGTCTCCAAAGAAAAAGGAAATGATTGTAACCGATCAAGATGTCACGTGTTTTATATTGGGGGGAAAAATTGCAATTTTCAATTTTTTTAAATTTTCATTCACGTTACATTTGAATTAATATTCGGCCTAGACAGCATATTATAAAGCTACTGTTCAATTTTCATGAAAATATGTGGATAAACAAAAAAATTAGATTAAATTTTGTTTTATATTTTCCACTATTTTAAATTGAGATATGCCGTTGAAATTTCGTAATATTTGGTTTAAACGCCCGAAATTTTTGCTTTAAAATATAGCTAATAGAAATGTCTAAAAATCGGTTTCTGGAATTTTTGAAATTCGGTCCCCAAAGGGGGCGGGGGGGTGGGCAAAACGTGATTTCACATGCGTAAAAAGTGATTTCTCATAATCCTATATACCTCAAAAAAAAAAAAAAAAAAAATAGATATACGTGATATTTTTGCTCTAAAATATAGCTAATGCAACTATCTAAAAACCAATTTCTGGAATTTTAGAAATTCAGCCCCAAGGTAGGGCAGCAAGGGGGGGGCTATGGAGCAAAAACAAATAGAAGTACAGTTAGGCCGTTCAAAAATGGTACAGATAGGTTTTGAAGGCCTGCAAGTCGAATGGGGATATTTTCGATTGTGTAAAGTTATTAGGAGGGACAAGAAGGGGGGGAGGGGAGGGGGGCAAAAAAAATAAAAATAGTGTCAGATCGTTCAAAATTGGTACGTAGAGGTTTTCGATACTTACAAATCGATTGCGGATATTTTTGAATTTGTAAAATTATTAGGAGGGGCGGGTAGGGGGTGGGGCGGTAAGGGGGGCTATGGGGCAAAACCAAATGGAAATACAGTTAGGCCGTTCAAAATTGGTACAGATAGGTTTAAGAGGCCTGCAAGTCGAATGGGGATATTTTCGATTGTGTAAAGTTATTAGGAGGGGCGAGAAGAGGGGGGAAAGGAGGGGGGCAAAAAAATAAAAATAGTGTCAGATCGTTCAAAATTGGTACATAGAGGTTTTCGATACTTACAAATCGATTGCGGATGATTTTGAATATGTAAAATTATTAGGAGGGGCGGGTAGGGGGTGGGGTGGTAAGGGGGGGCTATGGGGTAAAAACAAATAGAAATACAGTTAGGCCGTTCAAAATTGGTACAGATAGGTTTAAGAGGCCTGTAAGTCGAATGGGGATATTTTCGATTGTGTAAAGTTATTAGGGGGCGCGGGAAGGGGGAGGGGAGGGGCAAAAAATAAAAATAGTGTCAGATCGTTCAAAATTGGTACGTAAAGGTTTTCGATACTTACAAATCGATTGCGGATGATTTTGAATTTGTAAAATTATTAGGAGGGGCGGGTAGGGGGGTGGGGCGGTAAGGAGGGCTATGGGGTAAAAAAAAAATAGAAATACAGTTAGGCCGTTCAAAATTGGTACAGATAGGTTTAAGAGGCCTGCAAGTCGAATGGGGATATTTTCGAAAGTGTAAAGTTATTAGGAGGGGCGAGAAGGGGGGAGGGGAGAGGGGGGGCAAAAAAATAAAAATACAGTTAGATCGTTCAAAATTGGTATATAGAGGTTTTCGATACTTACAAATCGATTGCGGATATTTTCGAATTTGTAAAATCATTAGGAGGGGCGGTAAGGGGGGCTATGGGCAAAAACAAATAGAAATACAGTTAGGCCATTAAAAATTGGTACAGATAGGTTTTAGAGGCCTGCAAATCGAATGGGGATATTTTTGAAAGTGTAAAGTTATTAGAAGGGCCGGGGAGGGAGGGGACAGAGGGGCAAAAAAAAATAGAGTTAGATAATTCAAATTTGGTACATCGAGGTTTTCGATACCTACAAATCGATTGCGGATATTTTTGAATTTTTAAAATTATTGGGAGGGGCGGGAAAGGGGGGAGGGAGCGGAAGGGTAAAAAAATAAAAATAGAGATAGATCGTTCAAAACTGGTCCATAGAGGTTTTTGTTACTTACAAATCGATTGCGAATATTTTCGAATTTGTAAAATTATTAGGGCGCTCATATGTATGCATTCGCGCGTGCGCATCGCGCACGGGTCTACGCTGCCGTAGGCAGTGGGAACCCGGTGCGACATTTTTCCCGATCAGAGTTTTTTTTTTCCTTTTTTTTTTTTCACATGATAAAAATTAAAGCAATTTTGAGAATTCATTAATTATAATGATTCATTTAAAAATAGTGACCAGCGAAGCGGTCGTAGCCTGCTAGTTTATTATATATTTTTTGCATAATTTTAAATTACTTCTTTAAATAGTAAATATTTTTAGATAATGCACTCCGTTTTTTTTTTAGAATAAATATTTAATATTTTAGCATTATTTAAAAAATGCAAATAATAATATTACAATGCAATATTGCTTTAAATTCAATAATTGTTTTAAAACAGTACTATTTATTAATATATATATATATTCTGAATCAATTTAGTTAGTATATTCTTTGAAAAGGTTCTGTTATTTAATGTACCGTGTGTCTCATTTGTCTGTAGACATTTTAAAAATTCAAAAAAAAATTAATACATTTGTAAAATTAAACGAGGTTTGTTTTAAAATTGTATTCTCTTAAAAGGATTTTTAATTTTTTAATTTATTTATTTAATTTATTTATTTTTATTTATTTATTATTATTATTTTGGGGGTGGGGAGTTGGGGGGGGTATTAAAGAAATAAATTGTTAAAAATTTCATCGATAGAAAACGCTGCACATGCGCGTATCGAATTGAATGCAACTAAGTGTCATATCAATTGCACGATTTTAAGATTAACATTGATTTATTGCTTTCCCCCTTACTTCTTCATAAATGAAGTTATAATTTTGATGCTGAATTCATACACTGTAAAAAATGCTGCAGTAAAATTACGGGCAAAGCCCGGCAGCAGAGATTCCAGTCAAAGCCCGTAAAAATACATTTAGACGATGAATGATGTATCGCCAGTAATTTTACGTTGTGGTGAAATATACAACCAACCTGCCAAAAAATTAGGATTGACCGTAAAATTAAAAGTTAAAGTTTGAGTTTCTCGAATGCTTTAAAAAAGTTTCTTGCAATTTTTACGCATGCGTGCAGGGAGAAATCCACAACACTAAAAAACTTATTTATTATTTTACACGCAAAAGCTAATTTATTAATTTTCATGCGAAGCAAACCGTCTTAGGTAGCCCTGGATTCGAACTCATAATCACATGTGTCAGAGGCCAGCGCTGGTTGGTTGGTTGGTTGGAGGATTAAGGCCGATTGACTCCTTATGTGTCCTAGGCCTATAGGGGGAATGCCCTCCGTGGGGGTCTTTCTAAGGGGTCCTAGCCCGTATTAACGCGAGTTTCGGAGGAAACCACGGAAAACTCCGAACGGCTAGGTCGATGAGCGCGACCTGGGATCGAACCCGGCACCTCCCATCTACCAGCTTTGAGCGCAGAACCGCTCGGCCGCCAGAGGCCAGCGCTTTGCCAACCGCACCGTTGGGATCACAGAAACTTTTCTTTACAAAAACAGATAAAGTCAACATCAGAACTGACTAGTTGATAAATCTTGTCATACACACCAAAAGCCTTCTGGAAAATTTTTTAAACCGATTTACAGCCCAATGTGAAGTAACAAATCTTCAATTATTTTTACAGAACTAGCTATAAAAATTTACAGCAACCTATGCTGTATTAATGTTAAAAAAAGTGCTTTAATTTTACAGAAATTTTTTACAGTGATTACATTGTAAACGTTCAAGCTATGCATAAAAATTGTTTTATTTTAAGACTATTTTAAAATCTAAATTTGCTGTTTTTGACAAAATTAAGAAGTCAGTCAATTCTCATATTGAAAAAACAAAGGCTTTTTTTTTTTTTTTTTCCCTATAAAGACTTCGATACTGAATTTTGTGAAAGAAAATCTGACTATTTTTCGAAATCATATTTATTTGTAAACGGGCTAGAGGTGCACTGGGGAGCTGTTTCTACTGAAAGCAGAAGGAATTTAGTAATTTTTTTATATTTTTATGAACATCAAGAGAATATCCGCAAATTTTAAACGTAGAATTCTCAGATTTTTGTTAGATTTTGGGGGGTAATAATATTTTTTTCAACAAGACTTACATTGTTGCTCTACTTTTAGAGCAATAGGAAATAGTTTGAAGAAAGAAACTTTTGTATTATTGCCTTTCCCATGGTCTAAAAGTTGAAAAAAACTTAATTTATGATATTAGAAATGTGCATGCAAGTGGAAAGCAATTTTAAATAGTTTAAATGTATTAAGAATATCATATATGCTATATGAAATGGTATTGAAACTGAATATTAAAAAAAAAAATGTATATATATATATATATATATATACCAGAGAGAATGTCTGACTGTTTAACCCTAAAAAGAGACCCCATAAAATATTAATTTAAAGAATAACTGAAAAAATTTACTAAAATTCGAGCTGTCCTTACAATTGTGAACACCTGAAAAATCAACTTTTTACCATATTTAAAGTTTTTTAAGATAGAAAAACGATAAAGCTTTTTAAATATAGTCTATTAATGAAATTCAAATTAATTAAAAATATATTTGTTTAAATAATAGTGTTCAGTGTTTAGTTAATATAGAAAAACGGGTGTCCTTATAATTATGAGAAGGAGTGTATATATATATATATGTGTGTGTGTGTGTGTGTGTGTGTGTGTGTGTATAATTTGAGGAAAATTGAATATATATATATATATTCAATTTTCCTCAATCTACTGACTGTTTACGCTAGTCCTTGAATTTATTTATATTCTTGTAATTTTTATTGACGTATTTGCAGTTTTACTTTATTTATGAATTTAATTGCTTTTTATGCTTTGTATTAATTCAATTCGTTTGCTGTATGCTCTTGCTTCCATCTGTGATAGGTCGGGGGCTAGAAACGTGGTTTTTTTTTTACTAAAAAGTCAACGTTTCGTCAGAAACTTCTCATATTTCATTACCTACGTGGGTAAGCTCCCCTGAAGAAGAACCTCGTGTTTTTGGGGATTAATGTTCATATATCTTTGGTTAGTTTGCTTATATATATATATATATATATATATATATAATTTGCCACACACATCAATATGGAAGCAATATATTTGACTCCATCATAAATTATATTTTAATAACCAAGGTTTAAGAATTATAAGTATAATGTTTGTATCTAAGATGTTTTCCACATTTAAGCAAGTTGAAAATGTGTATTCTGGGACACATATTCTAACCTTTGAAATGCATTTATTTTTTACCAATTTGCATGAACTATTTACAGTTAATTTATGCAATATTGATTAGTACATGGACAAAGTTTTTTATTTGCCGAAAAATAAGAAATTCAACTTTTGCTAAAATTATTTATACATTTTGGCTATGAACATTTTGTATTTGTTTTTGCTACTGCACGCACTCTTACACTATACAATATTAGTGCACAATTATAATTTTCATATATATAGAAACAGAGTAAACAAAGATGTATACCAAAATCATAATATATAAACCTCTGAACATAAATAACAAACTGAGCACAGTAATAAAAATCCAGTAATATTTATAAATTTAGGTGCATGTCATTCGTATTAATGGAATGTACCAAAATTTCAGCATATGGAGTGCTTCATTTTCTAATATCCTGCACCAACAACCACTGTATGCTGATTACGTAGCTCTACGATGTGCATTTACTGCGGATTCTATCCTCGGACAGTTTTTCTTTGAAACTCTCCCTCCTCAAGGATCTAAAAAGTGATCTATCACGAGTGCACGGTACAGTGGACTCCTTCGACAGGAATTCATTCCTGCTTTACAGGAACGACAATGTTTGCGGACAAGTGTCTTCATGCAATATGGATCAACTAATCACAATGGGCGCCATGACAAAGAATTGCATCGTGCTAACTTTGGCGTGAATCGTGTAATATCCATGTTTTCCGGATGTCTGTCCTCCTCGTTCACTCGACTTAAATCCTTGGATTCCTGAAAGACTGTTTTTATAGAGAAGGAATTAGGACTTTACTTGAGTTGAAAGCCATAATTACACAGGCCATGTTGCTCTATATAATAACTCGAGAGCTTCTTCGCGCTACCCTTGATCACGTTATAATGCGCTTTTATCGAGTAATTGCTATCAATTGAGCACACTTTGAACGCATTCTTTAATTGAATACATTTTAATGACAGATTTTTCCTTTCTTTAAGTACTACAATTCCTCTGGTGGGTGAAATTTGAACTATCTTTTATGATTGTAATCGTTTTCCTATAGTCCATATAACGTATATACCAAATTCCATCAATATCTGATAGGTAGAAAAGTAGATTCTAGAGGGATCTGAATAGGTTCACTTTAATTAAAACAAACCTGTATTTTTTTAATGAGTATTTAAATAAGGAAGTGAATAAATTGTTGTGTTTACTTAACAGTAATTACACAAAGTTTCAATATTTATATAGATTTTCTACAATGTAACTTGATTACAGATATTTTTAAAACAATGAACACTATGCACAACCTTCCTTCTTCATTTCGACATAAAACTAAAAAAAAAAAAAAAAAAAAAAAAAAAAAAAAAAAAAAAAAAACAATAAATTAGATTACAATTGTCAGGTTGAAGTTTTGCAGTCTTATAATGTAAGGAATTCAAATTTATGTTCTTTATATTCACATCTCAAAACCACTTTTTATTGATAAACAAATCGCATATCTCGAGAATTAATCCAATTGATAAATAGCTATTTTTATTTAAAAGTAAACCTTTTAAAACGGAATTATCATGACCTGATTTATTCTTTTATTTAGGAATTTTGCATATCTCGTTTTCAATTCTTGCCAGTGCCCTTCTTATTAAGATTTTTTTTTTCGTTTTTTTAACTGTCAAAAAACTAATATCTTTGATTACATTTTGCTTGTGTTTCCAAATTTTATTGGAGCCGTGGTAAGCCCGTTTGCAGAGCATCAAACTGTAATCGTAGAATTGAGGGTTTTACTCTCGATCCGATCAAAGATCTTCGTATACATTATTAGTGTATGGTGTACATAAAATACGGTTGCAAAGTCAAAGTCCTCAATGTTCAGTAAGAATATTACATGTGATAATTAAAAACCCAGGTTGCACATAACTTTGTTATAGCGTTGCAAATAAGTCTGAATCGTGAAAAATTAGTTGCAACAACGTTATAACAACGTTATGTGC
>OZ005649.1:210749949-210794949 GCA_963930645.1 Salticus scenicus | reverse complement strand
TCTTTGTACGCTTTCGTGGAGTCATATTCATCTCTAACGACAGTGAACTCTTAACTCATGTGATCATAGCTAGAACTTTCATCCACGGAAGTGCCTGCGCAATCGCTCTCAGAACTCTTAACCTAACAGCACAAAATGTTCCCGAAACGTAACAATCATGTAACATTGAAACATTATAAACATTTCAGGAACGTTTAAAAACGTTCAGATTGCTTTCCGATTAGTTTCAAAAAAGTAGAAATGTCCGCGATCGTAACAAAAAATCAGATTCGTGACAGAAACGTTACAGTCAAGGAACAGTAAGGAAAAAGAGAGAATGTTTCAGAAAGGTATCAGAGAGCATACTTAAATGTGTTACGTTTTTGAAAGATTGTAAGCTTTTTGCAACATAACTGAAACATTCTGTGCTGTATGGGTACCCTAACAGCACAAAATGTTCCAGAAACGTAAAAAGCATATAACATTGAAACATTAAAAACATTACAGAAACGTTTAAAATCGTTCAGATTACTTTCCGATTAGTTTCAAAAACGTAGAAATGTCCGCGATCGTAACAAAAAATCGAATACGTAACAGAAATGTTACAATTACTTAACAGATAGAAAATCAAAAAGGGCGAATGTTTCAGAAAGGTATCGGAGAGCATATATTTAAATGTGTTATGTTTTTGAAAGATTGTAAGCTTTTTGCAACATAACTGAAACATTCTGTGCTGTATGGGTATGTTTGGTGTAAAATTGTTGCTAGACAAAGGATTATTCATCCCACCCATACTTTAACGTATTTTAGCGTGATTGTTGAAGAATAATAGGAATGATTTTAAAATTCACGGAATAAATAGTTTGTTTCAAGTAATTTGCACAAGGGTGTATAATATTGCTTTAAAAAATCAATATCTTAATTCATTATTAATATTATTATTGTTATTTTGTATCCATATCAAAAATAAATCTGTAATAATAGCTAAGAATTTCAATTTATTATTCATATGGATTTTTATGCGTTTAACCATTTATTTAAATCTTCATTCAATTGTGTAACTGCATGTAAACTAGTACATTCTAATAATTATATAAGCTTCGTGTATGCAAATAGTGAAATCATTAAATTTTCTTTATAAAATAATATGTAATACATATTTACTTTAATAATTCTAAAAACTCTACTAATGGTTATTGCAACATTCAATGATGCCTACATATATTTCTATTATGCATTTCCACCAATCATTAGTCATTCAACATCATTATCTGACGAGAAAAGAAGGAAAGCATTGCAATAGATTTCAAAAGATTATGTTCTAGGCCTATTATTTCTTTCAATTCATCATTTTTATAAATTGCAGGTAATTTTGAAATTTCCTTCTTTCAAAAGAAGTTTTGTATGGAAGTTTCAAAGCATAATCAAGAAGAAGAGATAAAATATTTTTTAAATCATATAATGCTTTTGTAAAATGCAGTAAAATGTATTATATAATTTTACAAAACAAGATATGATTATAAATAATTATAAGAAATAATATAATGCTTATCTAAAGGCTTTTAGTTTACTGGAAATACTATTTATGTTGTTATAGTAATTTTTTATATTCAGAAAGAACTGCTTGTTTCAAATAAAGAATGAAAAATATTTAGTTTAATTTGTATTTCATATTAAAAAGTAGAACGCAAGTTCAAGAGATAAACCTTTAATTTTTATGTAGGAATTATTATTATTATTATTATTATTATTTTGTGTGTGTGTGTGTGTTTTAATAAAACATATCTTTAATGTCATGCGAAGCGATTTTTTTATATAGTGTAAAAAAAAAAAAAAAAAAAAAAAGAAATTTGTTTATCACATTGCGATTTATTAATTTTTGTATTGATAATAATTCAAAAAAAAAGTAATTATTAAGTCCGATGTACGTTAATTAATAATTTGTAAAGAAATTTCCACATTTCGGAAAAATGTAGCGAATGCCACAAATATGTCTCATAAATGTACCATTTTTCCTTCTTTCTTTCTTTTCTTTTCTTTTTTTTGGACATTTTGGCTGATTTTAAATGAATTTTTTATCATGTGAACTGTATTGTTCAGTTTATTTCAGAATAAATTTTAATTGAATTTTTGTACCTTACAGATTATCGGTGCAGATAAATCATATGATTTACATTTATCTTGTTGCTCACAACACGATTATTGTGACTGACATCTAGAAACTAAATTGCGGCTCTAGTAAAAATAATTTCATGTGATATTTATAAATTCTAGTTACATTTGCAAGTGGGTTCCAAAAACCTCTATTGATATTCTAGAGTGTTTACCTGTATAACCGTGGTCAAATTTATTTAAAACAACCTCTACAAATAAATTTGAACGCAAATAGTAACTATAATTTTAATTCCTGACCCAAGCCTAGGATTCCTAATATTCCTAATATAGTTACACCATCTAGAAAACTTTAGACTAGAAATTATCCATCAAATCTTCAATCCAGATTAATTTTTACCTTATACGCATAATTCAGAAATCAATATTTCTAGCTTAAAGATTCAGGAAATGACTGTTTATTCGCTCCCATGGAAGAAGATTTCTTTTTTTTTTTCTGTGTAAGAACTTATGTAGTAATTAACTTGTTATTAACTGTTTAGACTTTTTATTAATAACAGTAATCATAATTGTAAAAATCTATATGCCTAGATTTGTGACTAATGTGCGAAAAGAATAAATTTTGTAAACGAAACTTATGTAAAGTACAAAGATACATCATAAAACCTTTAACTAATTGGTACATTTCTAAAAAAAAAGTAAACATGATATTCAAACTTTTAGTGTCTTCAAAAACAGATCACGTTTTCTGTTACAATTCCCACAGTAAAAGTTTACTTAAATTTTATTAAAACCCACTATTAAAAAAATAAAAAAATAAAAATTAAAAAAAAAGTAATAATAGGATATCTGTTAAGACATTATAAGACCATTTGAGGAAATTATCGTATTATACATCATATTAGACTTTTTAAATAAAGGATAAGTTTTCGTATTTCATTAATGTATTTCCAAAGAAAACAGTGCATGTTTAATTTGCGTTATTTACGATATATTTGAAGATGTCGATAGGTAACAGTCCTATGTAAAAGGAACTGTTGTCTGAGACCTAAGTAAGAAACAATATATACAAGAGTGCTTGAAAATACGATAGAGAAATAACTTAGTTTAAAAAATGTTCTAAAACTATCATTCAGCGTGCAATAATTAGAGGTATGCATCCAAATGAAATTAAATGACTTAAAAGAAAAAAAAAAAAAACATAATGGGAAAGTCATCAAATACTTCGATTATGAAATTAATGCAAAATGCATGAAACTGTTAAAGACATCGACGTTGTTGAAATATAATGAAGAAGTAAGGCTGAAATGGGCTAAAAATGTCGTCTCACGGAACAATGAATGGAGACGTCATGTTTTTAGATGGATAAAAAATATATCTTGACGATTCAGATAGCTATAAACACTGGGAAGGGGAGCAATGTTACTAATATTTGGAAAGCGCCACAAATTTTTTATAGAAAATTTGTTAGTTCAGAGTTACGAAGAAGTCCATTTGGTTTGAAATCTTAACTATGATTTAAACTAGTTGGCATAGAAGGACTCCGCGCAGTTCCCCATCACGTGTTTGTTTCCACACATTTTAATTATTGTTAAAAACTATCAAAGTAAAATTGACATATCGCATATCGTCAAGAAAAAGGACACAAATTAAAATGCAATATCTGAGAAGAATCAACTTATAGATGGTATAGAGAAAAAACTTGGCTATAATAAATCTAACATGAATGCCTCTTAGGTTGATGAATTGAAAATTATAGATGCGACATTTTCCGCGCTCATTGGGGACATTTTATATGCATTTTTCAAAACATAAACCCAAATTTGACATTTTAGGTTGATTTCTTTAGAAATCGAAATATTCAAATCACTTCGTTTCTCTCTCTCTCTCTCTCTCTCTCTCTCTCTATATATATATATATATAATCGAAATCTTATCATCATGGTAACTCCCGAAATAATACTCCAAATCGAACCAAATTTGCACAGCGAATTTATGATATAAATATCTTTGATACGTTCGTTTTCCAAAATGCTCCACAATTTTGTTTTCCTTTGGCGATGTATGCATAGACCATATAAAGGTCTCAACCAAGTTTATAAATGAATTTTATCTTCCATGATTTTTACAATCGCTTTTTCTCACCAAAAAATCCCTAACTCCAAACTTTCATCAAAATTGCTAGGTCCAATTTCGTGTAAACAATATTTCTACCATATGTTGCAATTGGCCTTTAAAGGTTTAACAGCGAACGCGAAAGTTTCTGAAGATGAAAATATTTCCAATCATTTATGTACCCCTAAATTTTCGTCTAAAATCTCTATATCAATTTCCGATTAAACCCAATTTCGGCCATATGATGAAATTGGCCGATAAAGTGTTAACTGAGAACGCGAATTTTTCTGAAGATGAGGGTAAATCCAATCGTTTCAGCACCTCCCCGAAAACACTTAATCCCGAACCTTTAACAAAATCTCTATATCCATTTCCAAATAAACCCAATTTTTGTTGTGTTTTGCAATTGACCGATAAAGGGTTAACTGTGAACGCGAATTTATCTGAAGATGAGATCCAATCGTTTTTTCTCATCAAAAACCCCTAACTCCAAACTTTCATCAAAATCGCCTTCTCCATTTCCGTGTAAAACCAATTTCTGCCATACATTGCAATTGTCCTTTAAAGGTTTAACTGTGAACGCGAGTTTTTCTGACGATGAGGACAATTCCAATCGTTTAAGCATCCCAAAAAGCACTTAATTACAAGCTTTCACCAAAATCCCTATGATCAATTCTGAGTAAACCCAATTTCTGCTATATGAACGAATTTTTCTGCCGTGCGAAATTTTCAAAGTCGCATGTTTATAGTTAATGATGTTAATCCCGGCATCAAAACTGATATTTAAGAGCTGTTCTTACATCTTTAGGATAAAAATATTTCTTTTCATGGATGTTTAAGTGAAAATTTTCCCTATTCTCCCATGTTAAGAAAATCGTAAATTTCGAATAACTGCTGAAGTTTTTTATTTAGAATGTTGCAAATAAATAGGGTTTTTGCCACTGTCATAAATAATATTTTAAAACAGTTGTGACCTCTCTGCGATCATTTGTTCGTGAGATATCGTGTAAACAGACTAACAAACTAACGGACTAACACACTAACGGATAACAGACACCCTGCAGTCGGACACCATACAAATTTTGTCATTTTCAGATTCCTCACACCTGAAAACGTATAAAAAAGTCAAAAAACCGAGGTCGAAAATTTTCACGATTACCTAAGTTCCCCATACCTATATGATGGAGAACTAAAAGGTATTCTGCGAATTTATAGCTAGTCGTTGTGAATGTGAATCTGGAAGGAAAATTTAGGGTTTTGGGAATTTTTTAAGTTGTTTGGATTGGAGTGAGTTTGCTGAATGTAGATAGCATAAAACTTGATTTTCCAGTGAATATGGTGTTCAGTTCTCGAGTTCCGCTTAGTTCAAGCGCAGTTCTGATGAGCATATTTGAGTTTTCTGCAACGTAGTTTAAAGCAGTTTGTCTTCTACTACACCGCTTTCCGTTTAATTGTAATTTAAAGTATGTATTTTTCACATTTATGTGCACATTGCTCATTGTATTTTACTAAACAAAAAGAGAGTAATCTCATGTTCTACCCAATTAAAAGGCTTCAAGTAAATTTATTTGTTTATTTTACTTTAGTATCTGGACTTTTATGCTTCAATACATGGCAGAAATAAAGACAGTTGAAGTTTGTCGCTCAAAGACATATTTTACAATGATTAAATATAATAATAATAATAATTATTATTATTATTATTATTTATTTTATTTACTTATTATTTCATTTATTTATTTATTTTTCAGCATGATCTTTTTAACAAATCAGCTAAGACTCTTTATCGATCGAAAATTATGAAATCAAATATCATGAATTTAAGTATCATAAAGTTTTATATATATATATATATATATATATATATATAATTGTTATTTACGAATTAATGCCTATTTTTATTAAAATAAAAGATAAAATTTAACTAAACCAAAAGTTTTTAACTGCACAAATTATAAAGCTTTTAAAGTCATTTCAAAAACTCTTTATTGCTAATAGAATGTTCACAATGTTTAAGAAAGTTAATTTACGTTTAAATTTATTGGTATTTAATTGCATTTTTCTGGAAGATTAACATGTATACTGTTTCATGAGAACTTTAAATAGCTTAGTTAAAGCAGAATATGAAAGCAAGTTATATGCTTTAATAATAATAATAATAATAATAATAATTAAATGATTGATTTGATAATGTATTACAAAACAATCGTTATTTATAATATAGTTTTATAAGAAAAGACACTTTAAAATCGTACATTGTTAGCCAGGTAATATTCTAACAACTCAATCTGCATTAAATTCATCAGCTATAAATTGTTCGAGGAGACACTTTATTGTGAATTAATAATTATAAATTTCTAATAAGAAACAAGAAATATAGGCAAATATTTTATAATCCGTTTGAACTTTTAAAATACAACCATAATATAGATTAATTGAATTTATAGAAATGTAAAATGCAAAATGGTTTATAAAGCTGTAATGTCACAGTGAAAAATATCATTTTAAAATTTAGATCCAATATTTTTATTATTATTAATAATATTATATTATTATTATTATTATTATTACTATATATTTAATAACCTAAGTTAGTAATAAAAGTACGTGTAGTTTGTAGATTATTTAAAAAAAAAAAGAAAAAAATGAAATCTCAAAATTATAATTAAAAGAAAAAAAAAAAAAAGCATAAAGTTCAAGGCAAAAAACTTTTCAAGATTAGCACATTTATACCTCTTATATAGCTTATTTTTATTGGTCGATAACTTTTTTTTTCTTTTTTTTTTTATCATAGTATGTTCATAGTATGTTCATAGTATGTTTTTTTTTTTTTTTTTGGTCATAGTGTGTTCAAAGCGAGGGTAAAGTATTCTAACATTAAATGTGAGTATAATTTATCATATAAAACGTCACATGGAATAATGAAAGAAAAATGTAGACACCTGTTTTGGTATCATTAAACGTACGGCAATTAGAGCGTAAAAAATGGAAGTGTTTACATATATAAGAACATAACTGGATTTAACGGACTATTTATCAATCAATAGAATTGAACAAAATGTGAGTGATTAACCAATAAGAAATCAATAAACGGATGTTGTGAAATTCATAGAAAGTAACAATTATCCTGTTCAATCCTTTACATTCCGTATAGTCAATTCGTTGATGAACAGTCCATTGAATCCGCTGCATTCCTTATGCACAGAAGCACGTTCTTTTCGTTTCCTTATACACTGATGATGACACGCTCAATGCTACCAAAACATGTATCTGCATTTTTCTCTTATTTTCCCTTTGGCTTGCTATACGTTGAAAAAAAAATTGTGTGTTTGCTTTTTTACCGTCAAATCTCCTTTTAATGAGTATCATTTGTTTTCTTCATAATAATATTTGGTATTATATAATCATTAGTAAATTTAACCTTTCTTATTATAAAATATGCACCAATATACATTTTTTATTTATGTCATTTACTGCAGTATACATAGTCTACTGTTTGCTTGCAATTTCTAAATTTTAATAATATATAATATTTAAATTAAGAGTTAAATAAATATTTAAGTTTCTGTATGTTAATAAAACTATATATAAAGACATTAATTTTAAATTCCTAACATAAAAGAAAAATTACTATATTTTAAACAAAAAGTTTGGCTGCATCTAAAGCTTTACTTAAGCGTGTTCCCTAATTTATGAGAAAGTACATATGTTTTAAACATAAATATAGAAATCAAATTTGTACTTATGGAATGTCGTAAATATCTCTCATACATAGATTCATTTCTTTATTGTCTTTGGAAGTTATCCAATAATGCTTTCAATCTATGCTTAGTAGTTCTACTACAGAAAAACATATGTTATATATATTTTATTTTGTTATATATATTTGTTATATATATATATATATATATATATATAACAATATATATATATATATATAACAATATATATATATATATATATATATATATATATATAACAATATATTTGTTATATATATTGTTATATATATTTTTATATATATTATTATTATACGACAGAAACGATTATGCGTTTTAATTTAGATTTAAATTTTCAACATTTCCTTTTTCGAAAGTTTAAAAAACAATTACTCCATACAGAACTTTAAAAATCACGTATTAAATGTAACAATTTATAACTTAGTTTGATCTTTTTTTTTTCTTTTTAATGCATGCAACAAAACGTAATTTATATTCATAAAAAAAAAAAAGAAAAAAAAAAAAAAAAAGTCAGTATTTAGGATCATGGAGTAAATTATTTTTGTGATTTATTAATTTAAGTACAACCTATGTACTGGATTTTCCATTAAGTTAGCTCTAAATGATATCTTCTAAAATACAACTACACATTTTATACTATTTTTGAGTTATCTTTTTTAAAATTGTCATTCTGGAAATACAGAGGTAATTAAAAATAAGAAAATCTAATTTAAAAAAAAAATTAATATATATGGAAGATAAAACTAATCGAAATATTTATAAAATATTCCTTATTTACTTTGAACATATAAACGTGCATAAGCATACGAACCTTGTATTCAGAGAAAAATGCAATAAAAGTGCATTTATCAAAGTTCATGCTTGGGTCGATCGAAAATGTACGCAATTTTATTGGAGAATTTTGAAATCAAGAAAATATTTATTTTTAAGTTATACTAAAATCTTACTTTCACAGAAAGGTGTTGATTAATTTTAGTTTCGAAATTTACTTCAATATTTTCAATATGGTTTACACAATAAAAAAATTGGTTTTTATGTTCATTTCTGCAAGGCATTTAGTTTAGGAATTTATGCTGGGCATTTGTACAAGTATTTCCTTTAGAGAATTTCCGTAGCACGTTTTTGTAATTATCATAAAAATTCTTACCATCTGATTTCCATTTGGTAAAAAGTTCAATATATATATATGTATATATATTTAAACATTATGATTTGTATATTATTGTTAATGTTATCCACATAATTTAAGATAACGCATTTAAATTAGAAGGTAAAGAAAAAAAAAAAACTTTAAAATATATTTACTAACCATTAAGTGTGTAGTAAAGCTAAAATGCGAGAAAATAAGTTTTTATTTTAAGCTAATTGTTGTTTGTATATTCACACTTCTGACAAAAGGTTTTAAGTAAATATGCATTAATTCACAGGCATATTTTTATTTATATATTCAGTATTTTAAGCATTCATATTTCTTTTTATATGACACACATGAAACTATATAAACTATGTATTTTAATTATCAGTGTTATACTTACTTCTGTTTTTTTTAAATTTTGGCAAATGATAGTCGATCTTTAAAATTATTTTATGTTTAATATAATATAATTGAGTAAAAATAATTTGTTTTCTTTCTACACTGAGAAAAAATTATGTGACTGACATCTAGAATCGAAATTGTGGCTCTAGTAAAAATAGTTCAATGTCATCCTTAATTCTACACTCATGTTTGTGAAAATTGCAACACCAAGAAGGAATGCGGATATAATAATGATATTTATTGAGCAGATACATTATAGTAGGAAGAACAATTTATTAAATTTTAAAGAAATTTTGAGTAATATACCCATAGAAAACAGTGACCAATAGCAATAACTCCTGGAGCAATAACTACAGTTACCTGCTAAGGCACTGAATTGAACAGCAATTGGATGACAAATTCCTATACTATCTTCTACTATACCATCTGTGTGATCCTTATAAATTCTAGTTCCCTTTGCTAGTGAGTTCTAAAAACCCCTATGAGAATTCTAGAGTGTTTCCCTACATTATCGTGGTCAATAACATCTACAAATCTCTGTAAATAAATGTGAGCTCAAGAGTCGAGTTTTAGTAACTAGAATTTCACTTTATAATACAATTCTAGGAAATCAAACGAGAAATTAACGTAATAAAAAAGATTCATAGTATTAATAATATTCATAATATTGTTTCACCCTCATGAAAAGAAATTCTCGATCACTACGTCTATGTAGGTTATTTTTTTACCTTATACGCATAGCTCTGAAATTTATATTTCTATTTTAGGGATACAAAAAAAATGGCTTCTTCTTCCTTCTAGATGAACGCGGCACATATTTTTTTGTAAAGAGTGTATTAAGATGTGAGAAATTAATTTTTTCAATCTCTAGATTATAAAACAACATCGTAACTATATATTGATTAAAAAAAATCGACTTGGAAATGTGGTAAATGAGGTTGCTAAATTTTATTCTTATCTACGTTGAGAAACAATGGAATGAGTGTTTATAAGTAAATCGGTTATAGGGGAGAGTGGCGATGAGTGGAACATTTTTCATGTTTTTATTGATAACGTTGGCCATATGTAATTCTGAATTTTGTGACATGGCTCATAAATACACTTCAGTAATCAGTTACATATAAACATATTATGTTTAATGAAAAAAATTAACATTTTCACTTAATAATAATAATAATAATAATATATATATAATAATAATAATTATATAATATATATATTACATGCATGTGCATTGTTCCATTCATCCCCACCTATGGACATGAATGGGATATGATCGGGGATGAATGTGACAGGACTGGAATTAACAAATAAAATAAAATAAAATGGAAAGTAAATAAATTTTTTAAGTTAAATTGGTTTATGTGTTTTTACTACAAACTATGAATTTACTGAAATTAATATAAACTGATGTATTAACGCAAATTAACATCAAAAGGCAAAATTTCTTTAGTTCGCACAGTTCCTAGTGCTCTAGGCTTTGGTAATTTAAGCTAATAATAAGACCTAATCTAAAAATAAATAAATAAATAAGACGCTAGAAAGAGATAAATCATTATAATAGAGTATAGATAAATTTTTGTTTCCGACTGATCGGGAAAATCAGCATTCTATTCTGTCTTACATTAATAATCACCAGTATTTATTTAATTAGCTTGATTAAAATTGTGATTTTAATCAAAATATTCCTAGTTTATTTATTTTTTTACTTATTTTAATTATTGATTTAAATTTCTTTGAATATTCTAACTTATAATTTTTTTAATCATAATTATTATAAAAAAAAATAGAACAATTAGTTTAAATTTTTTAAAGTCCTCAAAATTAAGAATCCTGATAATCAATATGGATAAATTACGTTTTAATATAATTCTTGTTTAAAATCTTAAATTAATACATAGTGGGGAATGTCCCATTCATCCCCATTTAAACTATCCCATTCATCCCAACCATCACATGATCATAAAAAACAGGAAATATGCTTAATGGACAATCGTCAATATTCTTCTTGAATATCATAAACACAATAAAATATTATGCCTTTTAACCTTATAAGACTTATATTAACGTTAAGCAAATAGTTAATTTCTTAACTACTACCTAATTGAATCAGCAAAAACTTACTTTGCCAGCTGAAAAAAACACTTTAATTTTTTTCTGCCCCTCTATGGATAGCTCAATTCTGAAACTACACTTGCTTAGTGCACCCATATATCAGAAAAAAATGTCAAATTTCTGGTTCCTGCAAAACATAAAAATCTAGCTATTGTCCGATTCATCCTGTGCCCCATCTCCCTACATTTTTGTGAGTAAATATAATTTATATATCTCTCTATTCATGGCCGTACCCTACGAGAAATGATTATACGTGATTTTGACCATGTCGATTTATCAACTTCTCCTCATTCTTCCTCTCTTCTTTAATATTTACATGTTCTTTATTTAATTTTACATAGCAATTAGAATTGTTTAATACATGCTTTAAATGTAATTTTATTTTAGAAAAAGTTGTATGTTTAAAATAATTAGTTCAATTCAGATAATATGTATTTTTATTGTTTATTAATTAATTAATACTTAATTTTTATTTAATTTTCATGGAACAGCATTAAAACCGTTTGAAAATGGATTGTTACTTTTTTTCCTATATTGTATTCTTTAAAATCATACAAATACTGTGAAATAGGATGATTATTTTTTTGCTAAGCTTTCAATAATTTTTTTATACAAATTTCTTTTGACAAAATATCGATGAATATTTTTTTTTCATCTCTTTTGTTCTTTTAATAATTTTAAACTTTTGAAAAACTTGAAAATATGAATATTATCGAAAATAATACATTCTTATGAATCGGAATAATTTCTCATACATTGTCAGGATTTTTATTTTTATTTTTATTCCTATTATTATTATTGTTATTGTTATTATTATTATTATTTGCAACGCAGTGTCTTAAAAAAACATATATATATATACTTTTCTTATGACAAAATAGAACATCATCCTATGAAGTTTTAATTATAACATTTTGTTTACATTGCATATTTTTATTAAGGTTTTGGATTCATTTATTTCTTAACTTTTCATGTATTATAAATTTGTACTGTAGGAATTATTTTGTCTCTAGAATTTATAAATAGGTTTGTTAAATACGATCATCATCAATGATCTCTTTTTCATTTTAAATTCTAAAATATTCAACCATATTATTTTTACGGTCTTAATTTTAATAAAAAGAAAGAATATTGCGGCAAAAACACATTTTCTAAATAGTTAATGTTATGCTACAGGCTAGTTAAGAATAAACAGTTTTCAGAAGAATATACTGATTAAAATTTTTTTATGTTTTTCTTATCAAAAGTAAATCTTCATTAATATTTAAACAAGAAAGAAAAATCATGCAGTACGCATTGATTGTAACACTTTCCAACTGTACGCAATTGTTGTATCGAATGACTTTTAATATTCTTTGTCTACGTTATCACACAACAGACAGAAGGACTGAAAATTATACAGATAGACTAATTGATTTTAAAATTACTCTTAGGCATTTCGGAAAGAATTAAAAAGGCTTAACGAAAAGAAAATGAAGCCATTAGATGATAATTGCAGCTTTTGATCTCTCTCAATATTTTGTGTAGCCCTGTAAACCAGAGAGTTTATCATATCATGTTCTATACAAAACATAATTTTGAATATTAACAATACATTTCAATATTTTTATGATTTTTACAGTAGAAAGATTTTTAAATATAAATTTCAAAAAATTCTGTCCTAAAGCGTAATGCAATCGCTTTTTTTTTGTCCCTGTAAACAAACTAGTTATACATGACCTATTAATGTCATTTTAAATGGGGAACATTCTATAGGGAAAATATCTAAAAAAATAACACTCATAGAACACAATGCTTTTGGGTGTCCCTGTAGACAAACCAGAAGAGATATTCACTCCATTTTCAATATGCAACATACGATAGTGAACTTCAATAAAATATATCAGTTTCGAGAAATTCCATAAATATTTACAGGAGTTAGAGCACGGGCTGACAGACAGACAGACAGATGGACAGATACACAAACTGAAATCATATTCACACTTAAAAATGTTAGAAAGTGTTAAAAACGCTTAATGTAAACGAAAGTACAATTCTAGCAATTTTTTATTAATAGCTCTTAATATAAATGGATATTTTTGTGTTACCCTGTAAATCTGATGCTAATCATGCTATATTCTATGCAAAGCATTTTTTTTGTGCGTTTAAATATCATATTTCAATTTCCTAAATCTTCGTGGAAAGTAAAGTTATTAAACTTTTATTTATAGAAATATCTCTCATAGAACGCAATGCTTTAAAATACTTTTGAGTGTCCCTGTACATAAATCGGTGGTGGTATTTCCTTCATTTTATACAGGAAACATCCAATAGTGAACTTGAATAACATATTTCAATTTAACTGAGATGTGTCTACAGTAAATGTATGAAAATATGGTTTATAGAAATACCTCTCATAGAACACAATGCTTTGAAAAACTTTCGGGTTTCCCTGTACAGAAACCAGTAGAGGTATAAACTCCATTTTCAATAGGGAACGTCCGATAGTGAACTTGAATAACATATATCAGTTTCAAGAAATTCTATAAATATTTACGGGAGTTACAGCGCGGACAGACAGACAGACGGACGGACAGACGGACAGACAGATAGACGAACCGAAGTCATAAACACTTTTCAACCTTGTTGGAAAGTTTTAAAAATGAACAAAAACCGATTTTTATCTGCTTCATACTCCTTTTACCTTTTTTATAATCTTCTTTGAGGCATGGGCTTTTAGGAATGGGTGTTTTAAAAATAGTCGATATTGTTATTTTTTAAATTTCCATATATAACTGTTTTGTGTAATCCAATATCAACGTTATTTAAGTATATTTTTATATATAAAATGAATAAGTTTATAAGCATACATCATTAAATCCAAAAATCCAAATTATTTTGTACTTTTCCTTTTTCTCGAAATGAATTTCTTTGCAACAAGTTTACTTATCATAATTACGTTACAGAAGTTTGACACATTATTAGATTACAGATAGAGTAGACTCACGTTATTTCGAAGTATGATAATTCGAATTTGTATTTCATTTGAACTAAATCTTAAAAATTCGAAATTTCCATAGGTATACTGTTAAAAATTTGGTGTTATTTTAAAACAAAATTTGGTACTGAAGTAGCTCTAATGGTTTAACCTTTTACCATGATTTAGTAATTTTATGTTGAGCTAAATACTGGTATTATGTAAAAAAAAGGAAAAAAAAAGAAGAAGAAAAGGAAAGGAAAAATAAAAATAAAATTCATAATTTGACAGATGCAGGGATCGAACTGAAGACTTTCTTGTCGCAAGTCTAGAACCCTGGCACTGTGCCAGTGTTGGGCATAATTGATTAAAAAGAATTTAATTATAATTGAATTACAATTAAATTGCAATTATAATTATTTTACAGTCAATCAATTAACAAGTAATTGATTACAAATAAATAGAATTAATTATTTAATTTATTTGTAATAATTCAATTTATTTGTAATCAATTCTTGTTAATCGACTGACCGTAAAATAATTACAATTGTAATTTAATTGTAATTCAATTGCAATTCCGTTGCTTTTTAATCAATAATGCCCAACACTGCACTGTGCCACGTTTTCTCGCCGCTACTTCTGTTTCGTTGAATTTGATAAAAGGGGTTAAATTTTCTATGGCTTATCTTGACCCATGGGTGAAACGTTGCCAAAAATTGCATTTTACCCTATGTTTTCGACCGCGCTCTTTAATTTTAACTTGGTTTCGTAACAAAAAGAATTCCACAGATTCATACTTCCTGGACAGTACAATAGATTTTTCTCTCATCTTAAAAGGATATATTTCAATAAACTTTCCTATCGTACCATCTGGTTAATGATCAATTGAATAAAGATTTATTTTTTTCATGTAATGAATGATGGTTTTCAATGACATAATTACTCACGATCTCACTTCACTGATTTTATTTTCATATTTTAGCTTACACTTACAGCCGTTGAAAACATCGCGCTAGTGACGCCATTTACTGAATGCAAGGGAAATTACAATAGCATGAACGCCAAACACTTCCCTTGATGTATGGTAGCTCCAAGTTTTGGTGCACTCAAATTCAATAGCAAGAAGTAAAAAACTAAAAGTATGGTTTAACCATAATATGGTATTGCTTATAATTTTACTCCATGTAGTGGTTCAAGCTTGAACCAAAATTTTTAACAGTGTAGAATAGCATTAAGCCTTTACTTTCATTAGAAATAATTTTAAAATGTAAATCTATTACACTGTTAAAAATTTCAGTTCAAAGTTGAACCAACGTTTGGTATTACAGAAATTGCAGTATGCTAGGTTGAACCAAAACTTGGTACTACAGAGGCTACAAGTATACGATGATGAAGCCTTCTATCATGATTTGGTTCTTTTTGAAAAAAAAATCACCAATTCATGGTAAAATATCACCCTATCTTATGGTTACAACAATTACAGTATCAAATTCTGATAGAACCAAGTACCAAATCATGGTAAAGGAATTCACCAACTGATCGGTGCAGCTACTATATTTTCGTTCAAACTGGGAAACCATTTTTATAGTGTAATTTAAAAAAAAAAAAAATCCTTTTTTTTTTCTTTCTTTTTTTTTACACACACACACATATATATATATATATATATATATATATATATATATATATATATATATATATATATATATATATATATTAGAACCCTCAAGTTACACTTTGCTTTTTGTCCAAAAAGTTATGAACTATTCCTAGTTATTCCTATCCTAATTATACCCATAATATTTATTCATATTTTACATCATGATAATCATTACAATTCATTATTTTTCATGTGTAATATAAATATAAAAATTAAATAATAAACATTTTAAAATACTTCGAATAGGCTGTGCAGTGAGTGCAAATTTTAAATATAGTATAATTCTCAGAATTTTTGTTCGAGCATAAACTTTGTGCTTGTATTTAAAATTATTATATTGTATGGCAAGCAATTAATATCTTCAAAATGCAGTAACTACAGTAAATGTAGGAAATGCTTGAAGAAAAAATAGCAATAAAATTTTGAATACTGAAAAATGTTTGTGAAGTGAACTATTCTTTTCTTCTGTATCTTTCTTCGAATTTTTTTTTTTTTTTTTTTACCTAGCAATTTGTGTAGACTCATACCTAAATGTAAATTCATCTCTAAAATGTAAAAATCTTTCAACCGTTTATTACCGTTTATGTAAGAAAAATTATCAAAGCGCCTGAACTGTTTGTTATACTTTTATTTTATTTGAATTCCAATTTCGGGCAGACAGCTTCTCATATTCGTAAGTGTCATTTATACGTATTACTTTCAATTTGATGGATCAGAGGATATGTTATAAAGACATGAATTCGTGCTCCAATGATTTCTTGAATTTTGAATTCAATAGTCTTAAATTATATAATAAATTAGTTATTTTAAACATTTAAATGATTTGAAATGGAAATGAATATTTAGGAAATGTTTTTAAAATATTAGGTTTAATATTTGAAAATATTTATATATTTTCTGTAGATTAAAACTAGTATAAAAACAAAAGTGTTTAGTTATTTTAGTAATTTATTTCAAATTTTAATTAAAATTGTAAACTCATTTTATAGTATTATATAATTTAAATACATAATAAAATTGATCTATTTTTATCTTAAAAACAAATAAATAAATAAATAAAATAAATTAAATTGTGTACTTTTATTATGTAATTTTTTTTTTTTTTTTTTTTTTTTTAATAAAAGTTAATTTAATTTTTCTTCAATTTTAATCAAACAATATTTATTATTTATTCAATGAAATTTTATTAATGAAATATTTTTAATGTAACTGTTACAATGAAATTTATATATACAAATATATGTGAGTGTGTATATATATCTGCATGCATGAACTAATAATATTCGTGATTTTTATCAAAATTCATTTTTCACCAAATTTATTATAAAATATGTTGCCAGTATAATAAGTAGACTTTATATTTTGAAATATATGTATATATATATTTTTTTTCATGCGCATTAGACAAATATTGTATTATACTCATTTTTTTATTCTTGATTTAACCACTTGGGTAACAGATGGTTAATTTCTTTCCAGTGAATTCAATAATATTTTATTAAAAAAAAAAAAAAAATTCGGTGCTTTCTGTGAAAATACATTATATATATATATATATATATATATATATATGTGTGTGTGTGTGTGTGTATAGATAGATAGATAGATATATGCATACATACATACACACACACACACACACACACACATATATATATATATATATATATATATATATATTATCCAGTGGGTTGTGGGCGTTTATTTACTTTAATAATACTAATTCTATTATTCACTAATTATTTAAATTTTAATAATGAATGTTAAAGTATAATACACTATGTACAGGAATGCTGATGAGCATTAAAATTGATTATCCAAAGTACTTTTAACAGTTCGTCAAATTAATCATAATTCGTAGCACACATAGTACTTTACCAAATACGTCGAATATAAAAACGAAAGTCATTAAAACAAACAAGCCGTACAGCCATCTACTCTGTATGCCTCGTCAAAACTCTTCGTCGAAATTGAACTCTTCTCTCGAATGCTCTTAGCTGCGGCATGTCCAGGAAATGATGTAACTCTCGTCATAAGCGCGCGTTTCCTCTCAAGTGCTGGTGCTCCGTCACATGATCAGCTAGCTAGGGTTCTGAGTTGCGGGAAAGCCAAGTAAGGGGGAGAAACGTGATGCCGATCCACTATATTCGGCCGTCCTGCATCCGGCTGGTCCTCCACGCGGTCACACTGAAAAATACAAAAAAAAAAAAAAAAAAAAAAAAGCAACACAAAATAATAACATACTATTTACAGTTTATGACAATTTTCATATTTTTGCTCTTCATCTAAGTTATTCCACATTTGAGGATCTTAGCTTTTGTAGATGTGCAATAGGAGCCTTCATGGCATCCATTTCTATTTTTTTTATCAATATTATCAATTTTCATTTTTGCTGTTATAAAGTCACAAAAGAAAGTGAAATTTGGGTTTACGGCAACTTGGTCGCCCATGGCAACAGTCTCTGGTGACCATCCACTCAACTTGCATTTTATTTTATTTTTCTTTTTAACTCGAGAAGATTGTTTTATGATATGTGTACTTAAATCTTTACTTTGGGGCTTAGAGTTATTTTGGGACTCGAACTCGAGACCCTCTAGTCGATCGTTTTCAGTTTTAAGATTTTTTAAGGCCTCTGTTGCATCAAGTTCAGTCGAAAAGTCTATAATGGCAGTCTTATATGTAGGGAAAATTTCTAATTTTATCTGCACGGCTATGGGGAATAATGTGGCTATTTCACCAATCGTGGTCGTCAGTGGAAGTGATGGGATGGATAACTTTCTCAAATTTACACTGGCAGTCTTTTCTTTTGGGATATTTAGTCTTTTACACTCGATGGAATTTATCGTCGATGGCTTTTCTCTGGATTTCTTTCTTTTAAGGAGTCTGGAATTATCGTCAACTTTTTCTTTTAACTTTTCCAACTCTTCGGCTAACTGTGAAATTTTTTCAAGTAGGACTTGTTTCTCATCTTCCTTTGAATAAATGTTTTCAGGGTTTAGCGACTTCATTCGGGAAACATTCGTCTGACTTCGTCCCTTTCGGCGCGGCTCCTCCACTTCCTCACTATCATCATCTATTTGGAAAACACTCGTTTGACTTTGTTTCTGTCGTCGAGGCTCCTCTTCTTCCTCACTGTCATCATTTACACTATTTTCGTCCTTCAAAAGCATCTTATCGTCATCACTCTTGTCGTTTTCACTTACGGCTTTTTCGGGAGATTCTAATGATTTTTTTGACAGCATAACAATGTGAGGGGTTATATTTTCACATTTTTTAGCATTATTCAAAGTTTCATTCATTTCTGGGGAATTTTCAAAATTTTTGTTCTCAAAGTTAATGGGGGCATCAATAACTACATTCGATTTAATTTCGTTTTGATATGCATTTACAGGGAGTACTGTTACTAAATATACCTCGAGAGAATTAGGCTTATTTTTTATAAAAATACCCTTTTCATTAATTGTTGTTTCACCCAGCATTAGTACATTCATGCCTATAATTATATCATACGGTATCATATTATCATGTACAACACAGATATCAGTTTTACTTTCGAAATCATCAACTTTAAGATCGGCGTCGAATGAGCCTAACGGCTTTATTGAACTTTTCCCGATTCCCTTCAAAATAGTACTCATAGTATTTAACCCTTTAACATCTAATTTTTCAAAAACACTTTTACGCAACAATGTTGCTTCACTTCCTGTATCAATGATTCCAATAAAAATTATATCATTTACTTGTATAATTTTACTCATATTTTGATTTACACCAATACATAATGTCTCAACTTCTGGTTTCAAACCTGGGCACTCCGAACTTTTATGCCCGTACTATTTGCAGAAAAAACATTTCAGGCCTTTGGCCTTATGGGGGCAATCGCTAGATAAGTGTTTTTTTTTCACCACAATTATAACACAATTTATTATTTACTTCATTTCTAGGACTAAATTTTTCATATACATTATGTCTGATGGGTTTCAATTTTGCATTATCTACTTTATCAAATCTATTAAATTTATTTTTCTCGTTGTCTCTTTTATATTTTTCATACAATTTTATTTTCCTTGAATTCACGCATATTTTTAGCCCCATAAAGAATAACTTTATTTTCATTTTTATCATTTATTCCTTGGATCACGTAATGCATTAACGCGGCATCTTCAATGTGCCCGTTTTTTGACAATTCACGCATTTTAAAATAATATTCCGTAACTGTTTCAATAGTTTTCATTTTCTTTTTACACAACATTTCATGTAAAGAGGCAGAGTTTACCTCGATTTTGAACTCATTAATAAGTGCATTTTTTAGTTTTCTGTAGGTCAACAATCCTTTTGTCTGATCTTATAAACAATAGAGCGTTTCCGCTCAAAGACCTTTTACAGAAAACAATTTTTTGTAACTCATTTAAATTAAACATTATTGACAATTCTTCAAATTCAGAAAAAAATTCAATAATATTTTCATGCGGTTCGCCGCTAAATTTAGACATAGAATTTTCAAATCATTGAAAGATACAGTTGCACCAAGTGATCCAGAATTCACATTATTACTATAATTTACACCTTTTTTAGTTTTATCATTATCATAATCATAATCATTTTCATAGCACTTATTATCGCTCATATGGCATTGCACAGAGGAGTCAATTTTTTCAATGTCATTATCGCCACTACTTTCGGATTCACTACTCGATTCGTTTTGAGAATCTTCCTCATCTGAATTATTTTCTGAACTTTCTTGTTTTAACAACTCCGTGTCACACAAATGTAATAGCAATCGATCTCTCAGTTCATTTTTGCTCCCATCAAAAGGGACATTTAATACATTACAAATAATAATAAGTTCGTTCAAAGAAAAATTGTCATCGATTATTTTTTGTTTTTCAATGTATTTTTCGTCGCCAATGGTGAAAGTGAATCCTGTGAATTTTTTTATTCTGCATCTGTTCCTGAGATCGCCGTTATCATTGAATAAAAACCGATGCAGAATTTAAATTTTACTATAGCTTTCAGTCCTCAGTGCAGCGCCGATTTTGGGTATATCCCCTAATGAAACCATTTTATAAGAAGATAAAATGTACGTACCTTTGTAGAGCAGAAACAGCTGTTGTTCTAATTTTTGTTTAAGTTTCCATAGAGTCAACTTGCCGTTTTAATCCTTGAGAACCTTGAAGAACATTTTTCACACTTCGCTTCTTTATTTTAAGCGAATTTCATCGGTGCGTGCATTTCTGTTGATTATAGAGCATTACTACACACTTTAAAAACTATTCATCCAGTATGAATTAGCATATGAAGAAATTCCAACACACAGGTTCAGAAATAGTCTATTACAAGTTCATTTCACAAAAAGTTTATGCAGTTTATCCATTTTTAAAAAAAGTTCACATTTTAAAAAAGTAAATGTTCTATTCTTTATCGCGTTCAATCCGAAGTTTAAGTTAAATTAAGGTTTCGATTTCACGATTCATTCTTTATCCAAACATTTACGAGCGATCAAAATAATTTATGTTAACTAAAAATTAATGTTCAATCCCACTTCTGATATAGTATCCAGTGGGTTGTGGGCGTTTATTTACTTTAAGAATACTAATTCTATTATTCACTAATTATTTAAATTTTAATAATGAAAGATAAAGTATAATACACTATGTACAGGAATGCTGATGAGCATTAAAATTAACTGAACTGTTCTCTCGAATGCTCTTAGCTGCGGCATGTCCAGTAAATGATGTCACTCTCGTCATAAGCGCGCGTTTCCTCTCAAGTGCTGGTGCTCCGTCACATGATCAGCTAGCTAGGGTTCTGAGTTGCGGAAAGCCAAGTAAGGGGGAGAAACGGGATGCCGATCCACTATATATATATATATATATATATATATATATCCCAGTATAGACATGCTTAAAATTAATGTTTTATTATTTAAATATGAGTTTAACCCGTTAGCACTCAGTTTATAGCGTTACTCTAAATGATCCCTGAAAGTTTTATGTGCCTACTAGTAATTATTATTTCATAAATTGGATAGTCATTTTATTCTTTTTCATTCGTCGGACATATATTTGTTATTTGCGCAGGTATACTAATTTAAATCAAGTTGAATAATAATATATGTTATAATACTTTACTTTCGAGATCTTTGTCAGCGTATAATAAGAAATTAATCTGTTATCTCGAAGTTTTTTCGCTAGAACACTAAACGTCAATAAATGAGGATAGGCTTTAAATTTAAAACTATCAGATGAATTGTTTAAGTTAATATATTTTACTGTCAGTTGTCTATATTAATTTAGAAGTGACATAATCAGTTAGTAATATTTTGCAAAAGTAATTCGGGCGTTAAGGGGTTAGTAAATAAAAATTACATAATAATAAGTTATAAATCTTTCAAATACTTTTTAATTCATATATATAAAAACCATAACATTTTAAGCTTTGAAATTACGTGGTTATCAGGAAAATTTTTAATTTTAGAAATATTTATTATAAATAAAATACAGATAAAGTGACATAAAGAGTATTTAATTAAACATAATATTGGCATATAGCAATCTTGTAGTGCGTCTCTGAATTACCCTTGTTTTAAAATAGGCGAATTCAGAAAAGGACACTATGTAGTGTCCCCTAAAGTCGGCTTTATAGTGACAGTTCCGTTCCGTTGTCCACAAGCACTGTGCTTGAATATAATGAGTGATAACTTCCTGTTGAATAGAAATTGAACTGAGTTGATTTACATTTAAATATGAAGTTATCACACCCTATTCTTTAGTTCAGTGTTTAGGGACAGAAGAACGAAGCGGACACTTCAAAGCCCGTTCATCGTTGGAAATGCGAATATTAGTCTTTAGCAAAAGAATAATTTATAGCACTATAATTTATAGAATGACCCTTTCGATAAACACTTTGTCATGAAAGAGCATTTTTTTTTTCTTACAAGGGAACATTCATAAGGTGTCGTCTTCAAAAAATATTGAAATATATATATATATATGTGTGATTCTACTCTTCCTAAAACACCAGAAAGTGGAAAATTATCGGCTGAAATGAATTACAGCGACCACAAAAAATATCAAAATTAAGCATATTTGGTGATTTCACATTGTTAGGCGATTGATTTTGAGTACATGGCGGAGAAACAGAACACGGTTCTGCTCGTACACGGCCACCTTGGTGCTAGAAAAATGAACGCCTGACAGCGCTAAATCACCAAATATGCTTAATTTTGATAATTTTTTGTGGTCGCTGTTATTCATTTCAGCCGATAATTTCTTCACCTCCTGGTGTTTTATGAAGAGTAGAATGGCACATATTTTGTTTCACTATATTTTGAAGACGACACCTTTTTAAATATTTCCTTGTTAGACGTAACAACCCGGTTATTAATCTTAAAGTACATGAGCACCGTACTGTGTACGGCAGTCAGTGAAAAGACGGCTACGAATTCCATAATAATCACGTAATTAACACCTGCATTTTATTTACCCTCTTTTGAAAGTCCATTCAGTGAGGAACTAGTGTTTCAGGTTGATTGCTTCGTTCCTTTTCGTTGATTTTTGCTCAGAAATCTTATATGGCGAATAAAGTACTCCACCCGTGTTCTTATGTATGTTATTTATACAATATGTCCTTTTTTATTTATTTGAGTATTTTAAAGTTCAATTAATAATTTATTGTAATGTTTGCGAATATGTGAAAAATTTAAAGTTAAATTTGTGTACAAATATTTTGTATCATCAGCATTTCGTGTTTTTCCTCAGTAATGTATTATTATCATTGAATGTGGGATCATTGAAAAGAATTTCATTCTATTTTCAAAAGAAAATATTTTTTTTGCTGAATTAAATGTGTATTATCCGTAACAAATGTATGAGAGCTTTAAAATTTTAAATGTTAGAGGATTTTTTTTCAAAAACTTATCAAATAAAAACAAGTAATGTATCCAGTTTTTTTTTTTTTTTTTTTGAAGAATTTATTTACAAATTCTAATTTTTTTTTTTTTTTGGATACAAAAATGAAAGAAAATTAAAAAGAAAAACTAATTAGAAAGCTATTTCATGGAAATATTTCAACATTTTCATTTCACTATAAATTCCTTATTTATCAAAAAGTAAACTTCTCCATTAGATAGTTTCTTGTTGCAGCTTTTTTTTTTTTTTTTTTTTTTTTTTTTTTTTTTTTTTTTTTTTTTGGGGGGGGGGGGGGGCGTGAGGAAAAGAAATATCATTCATCCAGACGATTACGCCAGACTATTACAGGAATTGTTCGATGATGACATTAGTGACAGTGATATTGATGAAATTGATGATGAAAGTGAAGAGGAAATAATTAGTGAAATTGTGAAATTGATCATAATTGAGATTCTGAAATGATGCTGAAAAAAGTTCTGAAGTTGATTGTGATTATTTATTTTAGAAACAATATACACATATAAAAGCGTAAAACGAAAGTCAGAAAAGCAGATAAGTGAAATTCATAAGTGGAAGAACCCCCCCCCCCCTATTAGAAGTAAATTTTCAAGAACACACACACAAAAAAAAAAAATATATATATATATATATATCCATGTCCTAAAAGTAATAACAAAATTACAGATGAATTGTCTGCGTTTTCGACAGATGTAAACAGTGATATGGTAGACATGATAGTTCATTATACTAATTTGAACATAGCAAAAAAAAAAAAAAAAAAAAACAAGCGGCAAGCATTCAAGAATAAAACCAAAAACGTGATATAAAAGATACTTCAAGATATGAAGTTATGGTAATTACAGGAATATTATGTCTAAATTGAGTGAAAAACGCCAGTAAAATAAACCCTAGGGAATTGTGGACGATTGATGGTACTGGTGTTGCGATACTTAGTGGTATTATGGGAATAAATAGATTTCAGCTTAGTTCAATTCGAATCGACGATAAAAATACCAGGGGAAATAGAAGAAAAATAGATAAACTAGCCGCAATCAGACAGTTTCTCGACGATTTTATTGGAAATTGCAAAGAGTCTTTTCTCCTGGAGAATAAAATAAGTGACAATTAAGGAGGAACTGGAACCATTCCAAGTTAGATGCTCGTTCGTACAACACATGGAAAAAAAAAAGCCCGCAAAATATGGGATCAAAACGTTTTCACTTGTTGATTCAAAGACATATTTTACCAATAATATCGAAATATATTTCGGAGTGCAACAAGAAGTCCCATATTGCCTTTCGAATTCACCAGATGACATTTTCAGCAGACTTATTTATCATTTGAAAGGGTCATGCCGCAATTTTACAACCGATAACTGGTACACAAGTTATCCTTTGTCAAAATATTTGCTGGGTGACAATATAGCATTGCTTGGAATATTGTGTTAAAAAAAAAAAAAAAAAAAAAAAAAAAAAATCCTTGAGACTTTCTTCCATCGAAATCAAGACAGACAGGTTCAACACTTTTCGGGTTCCAAAAAGATGTAAGTAACATGTTATATGTACCGGTGAAAAACAGAGCTGTTATTTTGATGAGCACTACGCAGGATGATGCTAGCAATGAAAATAATACAGACATGCCTTCTACAATTTTGGACTACAATAAAAGAAAAGGTGGTGTAGATGTTGTGGACAAGTTAGGAGGAACTTACATTGTGGTTAGAAGAACCCTAAGATGGCCTATTGCTATTTTTTATAGTTTTTTAAACATAGCTTGTGTAAATATCCAAATTACACTTACAATGCCATCCCCCGAATCCGCTCCGAAGTATAGACGCTATTTTTTGAAGAATCTAGCATTATCACTCATGAAAACAAGCTTCATTCTATCATTGTAGACAAGTACTAAAAATATTATAAAGCGTCAATTCAGCGAATTAAAAGCTACAGCTCCAGAAAAACCTTTAAAAAAGAAAGGACGATCACATAAAAATCTTCTTTGGCTTTGTTTAAAAATCGCAATATAATTCACAGTTGAAATATCAATCATATTTTTCTCTGTATTTTTATCATATTCATTTTAATTAAATTTATTTTTCTTCCACTGTATTTTTATTTGTTATATAAAATTAATAGTCATTCCATTAAACATAAATATCTCTAAAAAATTCTATTGAGATATTCAAACGCGCTGGCGTATTTAGTACGCCACCCGTGTTCTTATGTGACTCCAGGCCTTCCGTATTCTTCGAGGTTAATCACTTTCTCTAGCAGTTTACACAAGCAGCTTGTAAGAACAATTAATAAGTAGTTTTTTTATTTGGATCGGATCATCTTTGCCATGTTTGGGGGATGTAATAACAATAGCATTGTGTTAAGTAATAAAGAAAATTTGATTTGACCAGATTTTATTTAAATCGTTAAGCAGTTTTTCAAGGGATTTTTTCTATAAAAATATTTAATCATTCAGTATGTAATGACATGAGGTACAGAAGCATATTTATGAGTATAATTCAAACTATTGGTTTATTCATTTTCTGTAAATATTCTCATAACGAGTAAACTTATTCTCATAACGAGTAAAAATAAAACTTAATTAAAGGACGTTCATCATTAGGTTTATATGAAATAAAATGTTTGGAAATTAAGTTAGAAGTGTTAGAGAAAATAATGGCAAGGATATCAGCAATATTTTTTGTTTAGGTTATGGTGTTACTATTAATATTAAAAAGGATATACTGCGAGTTGTTTGGATTCCTATTGATTTCTTGATGCGATGCTATAACTGCTTGATGCTTTTATTTGAAATGATGCTAGAAGGATAGTTGATCCACAATTGTCTTTGGAATTATTATGGATTTTTATGCATTTGCCCTTGCTTGGTTGTATGCTATGTAACTGGATATGGTCGGATACCTGCGAAATATCTCTACGATTTCTCTATGTTCCATTATCGACATAAATGGCTAACTTTGAATGCGATGTAGATCTCGTTAATTATAATTCAAAATCTTTAAAAAAGCATTATTCACTGTTATTTCATATTTTATCAGTTTCTTATTTTGCTAATTTTTAAATCTCTACCACGCATCTCTTTACAGGTGTAGTGCGTCTTCATCTTACAGTTAAAATCGCCATGCTCTTGCACAGTAAAGACATTTAACTAACATATAGTTCTCCAAGTTTCTTAAAACTAAAATCTGTTGTGCTCGAAACTAATTTAGCATTCTAAGTGTGTGACGAACAAAATGTCGTCGCCATGCTCATTTAACTTTTGATTGAAGCTGAAACTTGATTGCTTAATTAATTAATGAAGTAATGACAAAGTCAATTTATAAAATAAATGAGCTTTATTAAGAGCTTAAAGAGAAGGTGGGCGTTGGACTATCATTTCATTTAATATCTCTATAAACTTAAAAGGGCACCGTTCATAATTACTTTTAACTTTACATAATTAACCACCAATAATTTCAACTACTTCGTTTAACTTCATCAACCCTCACGGCTCAGTAATCTTTCGATAGCGGGAGGTTTCCCTTACACCACTATCTACTCCACTTACTATCTCCTACTATAGCCGCTAACAACTAACTTTCTACTCACTTACTTCCAACTAACCTTCTACTAACTCCCCTCCAATTAACCTCTACTATTATATCCAAAAAACAATCTTCCTTCTCCTTTTATACAAGTTGCTTTCAGAATATTAGCATATGGAAAATTACAATTTTAATTTAGGATGAGAACTAACTCTATTAGTCGACTGAATCCTAAATTCTTCACATTCATGTTTTACTCGTAAAGTGAGATTTTTAATTGTAGCATTAATCTAACTTTGCTATAACTCACAAGTGTTTTTGTATCATTTCAATTCAATATTCAAACAGTTTTGCTTAAAAATTCCGTATTCTAACATTATATTATCTATTAAATCCGATAATCTAACTTACTATTGTATGATTGGGTCTTATATCAGACTTTCTGAACGACGATTCTTTAGAATATATTCCTCATCATTTTTTTTTTTTTCTTAACACCAGTGATTCAATTTTTTATGTTCCCATAGAGAAAAATAAATTGAAAAACTTTAAAATACTAAAATAGTATTATGTAAATGAAGTTTTAGTAAACCCTTTTACGCTATTTTAAAAATAATTATCGAACTAATACATTATGCACAAAACTACAATTGTATGAAATCTGCATCATTTCTTCTCGTTATCACAGAGATAATATAAAAATAATTTTTTTTTAAACAATATAAAAGTTGTAGAAAATTTTATGCGATTTGTATCTTGAGGATAAATATTAACCCAATTTGTGGTAATCAGCGAACAGAGATATGTATTGCCCCAAATAACATTTGTATATGTTTTATATTTATCATTGAGTAAAGCGTCTAAATTATGCTTAATTTTATTTTTAACCTTTCTATCATTTTAAACTGAAAACTTCTTTAACTGTCAAATTATCTTTCCATTGCTTAAGTTCTTGGAGTATGACATTCGAAAGAAATCAAGAAAATTATCATACTTTCATACAATTAGTTTTTAAATACAAAATAATGAGAAAGATATATAGAATTGCATATAACTAATAACATTAATTAGTATGAACGAATGATCGATTGAAACAATTATTAATTTAATATTATCTAAGCAAATAATTAATTAAAATATTAACAGAAAAAATAAATTAACTAACATATATTAATTAAATTATATATATACTAGCTGACCCGACAAACGCTGTTTTGTCATATAAATTATTTCTAGAGAATATTTTGCTAGAAAAAAATAACTAACTTATTGTACAGTCGGTAACAGAAGTGTCCGAACACTAGCAAAAATTCCTATGTAAAAAAAGTACACTTCATACGGTTTTGTTAAATAAATCCTTATGGAATCATGTTCTTAGACTGACTAAGAACAGGATTCGACAAGGATTTATTTAACAAAACCGTATGAAGTGTACTTTTTTTACATAGGAATTTTTGCTAGTGTTCGGACACTTCTGTTACCGACTGTAAGTGTTTAAGGATGTGGTATATAAGTGAAACAGGTATGAAGCGCTGTGAACGGTGACTGTGAATTCCGATTATAACGTAAAAGACATAATTACCGAAATTTTCGCTACTTGCTTCTTGCTACTTGCTACTTGGTACTTTCTACTTGCTACTTGTAACCTCTGCCGAATGTCGAACAGCACAAAATTTTATTTCATACGGCAAATATTTCACTTTATGAGAGAATCTCTGATAGCAACGAATTTCACATGAAAATTCTGTCTTTTTTGAATAAGCTGTAACAATCTGGACCGATCTGATGAAAATTTTTATCAAAATGTTATTACAATATCTAACATTACATGTACATTTATCACAATTCAATCAATCGATTCATGTGAGTATGTGTATAGCATGAGCGAAGTGAAATGTAGAGTTCGTATTAAATAAAAACTTAAACTCGTTTTAATTACAGGTGAAAAAGTTGAAACTCAATTTATTTTATAACAGGTATATTTTTTTAATCTACAAAAACTTAATTTATCGTAATGCCATTGGATGTACAATATTTTTGGTTAATCCTTGAGGAGTATACACAAACAAATTCGAAGGTTTTCCAACCCTGGAACACGCAACATATAATTGGCCGTGAGAAAAGCACGGATTTTCTAAATCTAAGCCACAAATTGGGACCCCTTTGGTGACTTTAAATATTTTAAGCCATTTTTGCGATGAATTGAAATGGCTATCTCAATTGTGGAACTAAAGATCTTGGCGAGAAGCGTCCGAGCTACTTCGGTGCCAAATTTCAAATTTTGCCAAAGGGATCCGATACTAAAGGTGTTCCATACAAAAATAAATAAATAAATAAATAAAATATCAGTGACATACACACGCCCAAAAGTATGGGACCCCATTGGTGACTTTAAATATTTTAAGCCATTTTTGCGATGAATTGAAATGGCTATCTCAATTGTGGAACTAAAGATCTTGGCGAGAAGCGTCCGAGCTACCTCAGTGCCAAATTTTCCATACAAAAAATAAATAAATAAAATATCAGTGACATACACACGCACAAAAGTATGGGACCCCTTTGGTGACTTTAAATATTTTAAGCCATTTTTGCGATGAATTGAAATGGCTATCTCAATTGTGGAACTAAAGATCTTGGCGAGAAGCGTCCGAGCTACTTCGGTGCCAAATTTCAAATTTTGCCAAAGGGATCAGATACTAAAGGTGTTCCATTCAAAAAATAAATAAAATATAATAAATTAGCTACACAAATAAATTTGTAGGTTAGGGTGGTTGTTAATCAACGCGCGTGTAAATTTGATAGAAAATTATATAAAATACTCACTCCAATTCCGTACTAAATTTGCAAAATGTATAGTTTTTATGCACACTTCAAAACTATTCAAACACTAATTACATCTTGATGTAATATTTCAATTAGGACACAATTTTTTGTATAACAATAATAACACGAAGTTACAAAATATTTTCCTGAATTTGATCGCAGCAAAAACTGTCGGGACAAACTGGAATTACAATAGAATATACGCAAGCGAAGTGTGACGTCACTGACCGTCAGTGGATGCAAGAAAAAGATTTCCTACGTTAATCTCCCATTGGATATTTTATAAAAAATTATTAAAAATCGAGGAAAATTATTTCTCGATTTTAATCCCCGTATTTGGGTATAGATATGTATTAGTTATTGTATGCATGTGTTAGATTGAGTTATTTTGCTCTCAAATTGACAAAATTTTAATTTAAATTTTAAAACTCTGTCTTCCTTGGCGTTTTTGTATTTGGCGATCAAAAACGTAATACGAAAATGTACATGCCAGATGTATACTTTCGTAATATGTATTGTACGAAATTGTTTCATATTATTCATTACTCTCTTAATATAAGTTGTTGAAATAACCATTATTTTTGAAAGAAATTAAATATGATCGCCAGATGATATGGCGATTTTTTTTCCCGCCAAGGATGACAGAGTTTTGAGATTAAAAATTCAAATTGTATCAATTTTACAGCGAAAACAACTCAATCTAACGCATGCACATGATAACTAATACATATCTATACCCAAATATGGGGATTAAAATCGGGAAATAATTTTCCTCGATTTTTAGTAATTCTTTACAAAAAATCCAATGGGCGATTAACATAGGAAATATTTTTCTAGCATCCACGGACGGCCAGTGACGTCATCACTTCGCTTGCGTATTATTGAATATTCGATCGTAGCGCAGTCTGCCGGATCCAATGTGAAACATTCCAAAATCAACAACAATTTATGAGTGATAAATTAATTAAATAAACAATTTAAATTGGACTGAATTGTAAATCTAAACCATTCTCGAATCCACCTGAAGACACACAAAAAATTTCATTGAACTCGGTCCAGCCGTTTAGGAGGCGTTCAGTGACATACACACGCACAAAAGAAATATATATATAAAGATAAATACAAAGGAACAGCTTTAGTATAGACCTCCCCTCCCCCTTGTCGACTTTAAATATTTTTGGCCATTTTTGCGATGAATTAACATGGCTATCTCAATTACGTAACTGACGATCTTGGTGAGAAACGTCCGTACTACTTCGGTGCCAAATTTCAAATTTTTCCAAACTAAAGCTGTTCCATACCAAAAAAAAAAAAAAAAAAAAAAAAAAAAGAAAAAGAAAAGAAAAACTGTTTTATGATATATACAAAATAAAAATAAAAAATTCTAATAAATTCGAAATTATTACTATTTACAATTAAGGTTAAAACATAAAAGAAACTTTATAAGTTATATATAAAGTATCAATTAAAACGAAAAATTTTGTTTTACTGTAGAAAAGAAAAGTACTACTAAATTAAATAAAAATTTTAAGATAATACCAAGTATCTCTATGAAAATCTTTATTTACACGCGAATATTTTCATAGTATATTATTTTTTTTTTCTAATTTTTATTATTTATCACGCGAAATTAAAAATATTTTATTTCCGAAAAAAAAAAAAAATAAATAAATAAATAAATAAACGTAAATTTTGTTTATTTTGGCATCAAATATATTTTTCTTTTTAATCATTTTAAAGTTAAAATGGAGTTTTTATTTAATATCTTTTGATCCAATTATCCGATTGAACTGAATTGTAAATCTAAACCAATCTCGAATCCACCTGAAGACACATAAAAAAAATCATTAAACTCGGTCCAGCCGTTTAGGAGGAGTTCAGTGACATACACACGCACAAAAGAAATATATATATAAAGATATATATCTGTGTGAGTGTGTGCACATAAATTCAAGGAAATATTTTCATAAATGCAATTTTATATATTTACTTTAAAATTAGATTTAAAAGTATACAGTGAAAGTAAAATTGATTTTTAATAAGCATCCAATGACAGACGACCGTAGTTTTTTGAAAATGAAAAACTTGACATTTATTATCAATATATATTTTTTAGCATCGTGCCAACTGTTACACTTAAAGTAACCCATAAAATACATATAAGAGCTTTCAGTCAAATTCTACATTTTCCTTCAAATCAATAATAAATTTCTTCAATTTTAAAAGCTTTTTCAAACTAACACGATTTAACCGAACGTTTCCCGTTGGAGATTTTTTCATACATAAAAAATGCGAGTTCACTAGTGTAGACAAATTGAAAATAGAAAATGCAACTGTTATTTATTTTTATTTATTTATTTTTCAACGTTTTATAATTTCAAGACGAAAGACAATTCATATTTTAAAATAAAAACTTTTTTTTCTAATTATAGGATATTTGTTTTTCATCAAATATAAAAAGATGAACAAGAAAATTTAATTGTAGAAAATTAAAATTATACTATCAAACAAATGTCAAATATTCGCACATTATTTCGTTTCTTATTTCGTTTCTTATTTACCTTTAAAATTTGAAACTCATAAATATCATACCAATTTCCCCACCTAATTAAAATTTTAATTTACCAGAGGCAAATTATTACTAAAACTAAATTAATATTGTGCAATAGAGAAAGCAAAATCCTTCAAAGAAAAGTTTCAAAATGAAATTCATGGTTGATGAACCAGTTTTCATATTTCTACAGGCAGTACAATTTTAGTATAGGACCCCTCCCTGACGCCTTTTAAATATTTGTCACTCTGTTGGCGATGATTTTTCATTTATTCTTTAGGCACAATTTTTTGTTAAAAAAAAAAAAAAAAAAAAAAAACTGATTCCGATTATACTTTTTATGATTGCATTTTTTAGACAATTTATGACAATAATTCATATTTTTAAAAGTATTGCATATATATCTTCAAAATATTGCTATGTTTAAAATGACGCTTGCATTGATTCTGACGAAACAACTGTTAAATTACCTTTTCACATAAAATAATACCATCATACAATTGTCGTCATTTTTTCTTATTACATTAATATTGTCCTTTTATAAATATTATTTTTTATTTTATTAATTACATCATTATCGTACTGTTTCAACAAAATATAAGCATAACTAGTCCACGTTAGAGAAATATTATATAGATGTTATGTAAGCGTTTATGTTCGTTGTAAAATTCTTATTAGTAAATACATATTAGGTATTTATTTTAGATTGTAGAAACATTTATATAAGTTTCTGGCAATTTTACCCAATTTTTATTTAACAGAAACGTTGATACACAATCGCACACACATGCATATACAGGATGATCAGTTTAAAGGAGTGCTCATTGATTTTTCTTCTTACCCTGAAATCTGACGGACATGGCAAATATCCTAACTCTGAAGTATAATTTTTTGAACCTTGTTTAAGTGTGGGATACAATTTCCAGCACTGTTGGACTCTTACAACTTTACCTGTGAGGTGAAATAGAAATGGAGACACACAATGTTACTTATTCATGTGTGTTTAAGATAACCCCGCAGAAAAAATAAATAAATAAATAAATAAATAAAATAAAATCTAAATTTACGCCGTTAGTTTTTTTTTATTTATTTTTCAGGGCTATCTCTAAGATAAAGTTTTCCAGAGAAGTCCTGCATACATCCATGAATTAAAACAAATCGTAACTGAAGATATCTCGTCAAAAACACCACCAATGTTGCGAAATGTGTTAAAAACTTAGTTCGGTGTTTGCATTCAAAATGGTGAGGAACATTTTCAACGTTTTCTGTAAGGAATGATAATGTAAAAAATCCGAATAAAATTATGTTTTTTTTTTTTTTTTTTCAAAAATAAAATTATCACAGGATTAAGTAACATTGTGTGTCTCCATTTCTGTTTTACCTCACAAATAAAGTTGTAACAGTCCAACAGTGTTGGAAATTATCTCTAACATTTAAACAAGGCTCAAACAATTACACTTCAGCGTTAGAATAGTTGCCACATTCGTCAGATTGTCAGATTTAAGGGTAATAAGAAAAACCAACGGGTACTCTTTTAAATTAATCACCCTGTGTATACAAATATATATGTATATATATATAATACACGCGTCTTCAGCAACAACAACAAAAATACTATCAGACAGCTGTTTCCAGGTGTTTTGATAGCATTTAGCGTATCATCGTTTCGGCACATTAAAAAAAAAAAAAAAAAAAAAAAAGCAAAAGTGAGGGATTTTATATGAAAGAGAGAAATGAGTTTCTGTTACTGTTTAACCAACCAACAGAATTAGAAGGAATGTGGAGGATTATTATTAAGAAATCGATAATGTGGAAAAGGAGCTGGTTAAATGTAATTTTTCTAACAATCAGAGAAAGGGGATACAGCAAAATCACAATTATTATTTTTTTTTGAGTAATTTTAGTTATTTTGTCCTTTTAGCAATAGCTTTGTACAGTATAATAAATCAATTTTCTTCCATTAATCAAAATAATTCAACTGAAACTGTAGTTACTGTTACTGAATGGTCAGACAAGCTATGTCTCTGCAAACAGCCAAAGAGCGAGCAAGCGGTTTGTTTAAATTAACAAAACAGTTTTCTTGATTAAAATAAATATATCAGTAGAACTCTTTAGAAACCCCCCTCCCAAATATTACATATATATATATATATATAAATGATGCTGATCCAAAAAAAAAAAAAAAAAAAAAAAAAAAAATCACTGAATTATGTCTTTCTGTGTCGAAAACGAAAACTCTAGATATTCAATGTATTTGATTTTTTTTTCTGTGAAGTTTTGACCGGTGCCGATTGGTTTTATTTTATTTATCGGACATACTTGCAAATATGCGAGAATTGTTTTCCTGCTTTATCTACTTTCTTTGACACTTTCTAATAGAAAGTTAAAAAGTGTTTATGACTTTGTTCTGACTGTCAGTCTATACGGCCTCTAACTCACGTAAGAAATCGTAGAATTTCTTGAAGCTTATATATTATATTAAAGTTTACTATGTTCAAGTTAACATTATTACTAAGTTATAACACAATGGACAGACAACAATCATTATTTTAGCTTATGAACAATAAAGACAGAAAGACAGACAAGCAGACTAACTGAATTCATAATCATTCTTAAACAATGTTTAAAAGTGTAAAAAATGCTTAACGCAAACGGAAATGCAGCCTTAATTTTAATTTGCAGTCCTTAACGTATCTGAATATTTTAGTTCAGCTCTATAAATCTGAAGTTTAATATTCGATACAAATCATTATTTTAGCTTATGAATAATAAATGTAAATGTCTTTACGAATTTTGCAACAGAAAGTTATTAACATTTGATTTATAGAAATGTCTCTCCTAAAACGTAATATATTGACATTTTTTGGGTGTACCCGAATAAAATCCTATTATACAGGACCTGCTAATGTCATTTCAAATAAGAAATATTCCACAGTGAACTTGATTAACATACATCATAAAAAGAAAAAAAAATCTGAAATATTTACTAACATTGGAGGCAGGCAGACAGACAGAAAAGAAGACGGAAAGTCGGACACACAAATAGACTAATTCAAATTACAATTCAAACATAAAAAATGATAGAAAATCTATATTAATAAAATAAGACTTTCATCTGAAAATTTGACAGAAAAAAAATGCGATATCGTCACGTTGCACACACAATGAAAGTCAAAAATGACTTCAGAAAATTTTGTCTGCGTGTGTGTGATCGTGTCTGTAACTCTATTTTTGTCCGGGTATAACGTGAGAACAACTGGACGGAATTCAACGGCGCTTAACAGGAATTTAGATCTTTTACAACTTAAAATTATATCTATCAACTTTTTCGAAATTTCCCTTCGCCCTCCCCCCTCCCCTCGGGAAAAAAGTTTGTGAGAATAACTCGACTCCAAATTACTTCACAGTAAAGAAATTGCACATGAAGAGACTAGACATGAGTGAAATAAAACTTTATCTACGATTTAGAAATTTTATATTTTTAAGGGGAGGTAGGGGGAAAAACGATTTTTAAAGGGAAATTTCGCAAATTACGGATTATTGAGTAGAACTCTACCAAATATGGAACAAAGATGTTGAAAAAACAATGCAACTTCCTTAGGATTCTTCCAAAAATACGATTTACGATTTTTATTTTTATTTATTTATTTATTTATTTTGTGTGTGTGAGGGGGAAGGGTACGGGGGGAGCAAAACTGACACACCGCTTTTAGCACTAAACCTATCCTGGGAATTTATGAAAGCCGTGGTCAAAAAGATTTTTGTTGGATTGTTTATATGTATCCGACCCGTAAAGTAACGGGATTTATTGAAATTCCTCCACCCCTTTCTCCCTGGGGGGGCAGGAATCAAGAAAAAGTTTGTAAGCAAAACTCGGCCCCAAATTACTTCACGGTAAAGAAATTACACATGAGGAGACTAGAACTAAGAATAAATAAAACATTATGTATGGTTTTGGAATAATTGATTCTTACAGGAGGGAGGGAAAAATTGTTTTTCGGGGAGAAATTTTGGAAATTCCGGTTTTTTGAGTAGAATTCTACTAAAATTGGTACAAAGGTATTCAAAACAGCCTTGTGATTTCTTTCGGCTCTTTCTAAAAACGCATTTTCACGTTTTTGTGATTTTAATTTTAGTTTTAATTTTAATTTATTAATTTTAATTTATACATATATATATATATATATATATATATATATATATATATATATTTTTGGGGGGGGGGAGTAGGAAGAACGAATTTGAGACCCAACCCCGACTTTATAGTTAAATTTGTGTTGGGAAATCTATGGGACCTACGATCACGAACTTTGGTGCGTAAATTGTTTATATGTATATCTGACACTTATTGTAACGGTATTATAAGAAATTCCCCCTTTACCTACCCCCCCCCCCCCCGAGGTCGGGGTGCAGTAAACAGGAGCAAAAACAGGTTTTCCCGTTTTAATTTCCTTTAAATTATCTTGGCGAATTTTGGTGTGTGGGTTTTGATTAAGGGAAACCTATTACGTATTTTGGCGGAATTTCGCAAAACTTCGAAATTACCTGCTGGGGAAGGGAAAGTAAGAAGCGGGTAAGTTGCTGCCGATGGTAGTGTGGATACGGACTCCTCACGTTGCGAGCGGGAAAAACCACTACCGAACACTGCAGGAACTTTAAATTAGATTATTAATAATGACATGGGATTCGACAACTCCTTTAAGTATAGTGCCCAGCGAAGAGGGCAAAGCTTGCTCGTGCTTAATATAAACGAAAATGCAATTCAGCAAATTTCCAAAAATAGCCCTTAATGTAACACTTTGTGTGGCCGTGTACATTTGCATGACAATCCTACTACATTCTCGAAAAAGCATTTTCTTTTCTTTTTTTTTTTTTTATTTTATTTATTTATTTTTTTTTTGTGCGAATGAATCACATATTTTATTTTGTTTACGATTTGAGCAAAAAAAAAAAAAAAAAAAAAAACTATTGAAGTTTTTCTTTATAGAGATACTTCTCTTAGAACCAAACTGTTTGGAATAATTTAGATTCGTTCTCTAAATAAACCATTGGTGGTATTTACTCCATTCTCAATATAAAATATTTTATATTTAACTTGAGTAACATATTTTTATTTCAATACGATTTGCGTAAAGTAAAGGTATTAAAATACGGTTCATAGCAATACATCATATAGAATGCAAAGCTTTGGAATGCTTTCGGGATTTAAATTGATAATTTCTTTAATTTAGGCGATAGGAATTTTTTGCTAAAAGAAATATATATATATATATATTTTGAGTATTCGACAGACATTGATACCTTTCAGGACATCCCCATTAGCAAGCTAAAATTTTAAATCCAGTGGCAATCACTGTTTTTTTAAGTATATAGATTATTTGCATGTAGAGGAATGTTTCTTTTTACGTAAAAAAAAAAAAAAAAAAAAAAGTAAGCATTTTATTTCATTGGCAATAAGCTGAAACTGCAACACAAAGAAAATTTGGGTAAATTTAATGGATTAATACATTTTAAATAATTGATTTCTAATTAAAAATATATATATATATGCACATGGAGACATTTCAAGTTTGTGTTTCAAATGTCACGTCTGTAAGTTTTGTAGATTTTCTAGAGACAGGTGAAGAACATATGTCATTTTGCTTTTATTAATAAGATGGTTGTAGTTTATTCCTTTTATCCCTTCTTTTATTTCTTTTGTTTTTTTCGTATATATTAATTTATAATATTTCCAATGGCTTAATTTTGCCTAATCCTTTGACTTGCTCTTATTAAACAGATAATCGCAAGTCATTAAATATAAATTTATATAACTTTATGAAACATAAATTTACAATAATTTTTTTCTTAATTATTAAACTATTACTGGTATAAGATGTTTCTAGAGATATTTTGTCACATGCGTTACAGCTATATTATATATGTGTATCTATATTATTTGCTTATAAGATATCTTAATAATGCCTCAAACATATATCGAAATTGAACGAAATATATCATATTTGAAAATCCTTAAAGAGCAAAAATGATAAAGTTCTTTTGAGAAACGTATCATTACGTTCAATGAATCGCAAAGAAAAATTGCGTATATTCACAGTGCATTCTCAATAGCATGAATTTATCAAAATTCAGTATCTTTCATAAGTTCGATACTATTTGAAAAGGCAGATAAAAATTAAGTTTCAGATTACTTATTTTCAGACATATTGCAAAAAGAGTAGGATTGTAATTTGACTTTTTCAATAAAATATTTTTGTAAACAAAATAGAACCGACTCAAAAAGCAACTACTACTATTCAAGCAACTAAAAAAAAAACGAAATGAAATTGTAAATTGCGCCTAAAGGTATAAAATAATTTCCTTCGCCAAACAACCTATAACACTACAAATAATCATAACTTTTGAAGTCGGCGCAAAATTAAATAAAATTTAATTAGTTTTAAAGGTTTGTTTTTAGATCGGTAGCAACAAATGCTGTTGTCTCGAATGATCCATTTTCATGTTTCCTTTATCATTTTATCACTGTATACAATTGGTACATTAGTAGCATCTACATAGAACAGTGAGCATTCTTCACAATGCGGTATTTATGTTTCTACGAAGTTAGAGTTTCCTTTGCAAATTTGGTATAACTTTGGTAACTATCATCCTTGGTGGCTTTTGGATTTCGCGATGAAAACGTAATGCAAAATGTACATTTTCATAATGTGTATTGTACGAAATATTGTTTCATATTCTTGATTGCTCTCTTAATATATCTTATCAAAATAATAATGATATCTAAAAGAAATTTATCTGTTTGCCAGATAATTTTGCGATTTTTCTTTCACCAAGGACGTCAGATACCAGCATTTTCGCAACTTTTGCTGCTTACGAAATCTTATTTGTTTTCTTGAATCAAGGTAGTTTTCGGCTGCGATTTGCAGGTTACAATGTAAGATGTGTATTTTGAATAGGATTTGATTTTTGTATAGAATAAAGGTATCAATTTTTATTTAATTTTGCGCCAACTTCAAAAGTTATGATTACTTGTAGTGTTATAGATTGTTTGGCGAAGGAAATTATTTTATACTTTTAGGCACAATTTACAGCTTAATTTCGTACCATTTTTTTTTCTTATTTAGTTGTTTGAATAGTAGCTGCTTTTTGGAGTCGGTTCTATTTTTTTACAAAAATATTTTGTTTTTCTCTTTTCAGTGAAAAAGACGTTCGACGGCAGTTTCACAAATCACAACTTTCAAGAAAAGTGACAGAACTCAAAAAATGGTTTATGTCACTGAAAAATTCATGAAATGCACACAATGTGAACAAAAAAGTTGCATCTCCATCTACAAAGTTATTTACTCGAGAGACAGTTATGCCAGTTTTATTCTAGGCAAGTTATTTTTAAGTTGATTTTTCTCAAATGCTGCATTTTTAAATTGTGTCACTTTTATTGTATTTACCGGATATGAGCAAAAAACTATCTATTAAATGAACATACTTTAAATTAAAATATCTTTAGAAATGTAAAGAACGGATACGCTGTATTCGTAACCAAAAATTATGTTAGGCATATATATTGAACTTTACAGTGAATACGTGTCACCCGCTACGCTGGAAAATGAGAAGCGTAAAGTTCAAACAAAGAGCAAAATATGCATTGCAGCTGACGGACAGAAGTTTCAACATCAATACTTACATACTGCTTTTACCAGAGTAGTTCATGCGTTCAGCAGTTAGAGTGAGAACAGACTTTTGTGAGTATCCTGTAATTTGTTTATATCTTATCGAAATCATAAAGACACCTATTTCAGGCCAAGACCATTAAGATATAAAAAAAATATTAAAGTTAAATCATCTCTTACGGAGTTATAAGCTAACAAATTTCAACAACAGCAACAACAATGGGAAACAGGGTTTGTATTGAGAACATCTTCCTTTATGAAGTCGGTTTAAAGCGTCTATGCGTTAATCACTTTTTTGGGCACCCTGTATTTTCTTTTGATCAGAAAGTTATTACAATGGGACCTATTTCAGACCAAGACCTTTACAATAAAACTAAAAGTATCAAAGTCGGATCATCCATTATGAAGTTATGAACTAACAAACAAACAAAAAAAAAAAAAAAAAAAAAAAAAACATACGCTTTGTATTGAGAACCCCCTCCTTTTTGAATTCGTTTAATTAGAGCATCTCTTACGAAGTTATAAGCTTAAAAATACCAACAACAACACATAGCTCGAATTAAGAACACCCTCCTTTCTGAAGTTGGTTGAAAACGACTTTGCGCTAATCGATGTGGCTGCTTACAGTAACAGTACTTTGAACCACAGAGTGTACATGACATCCGTTATGCTGCAAAGTGTGCACAGTGTAGGAAATTGCGAACAAACAACTGCATGTTTTAAGCGTTCTATTTTTAGCAATAATGTCTAAAGCTGTCTTTTCATAGTAAATCGATGATGCTCTATAACTTCGTAATTTACTTTTCTCCCATCTTGAACCGTTTTTGAGATAGAAGAGCTAATTCCACTGTTTTTCACCAGATGGCGCGTTATTTTCTTTAGATTGTAATGATATTACAATAGGACCTACTTCAGACCAAGATCTTTACAACAAAACAAAAAGTATCAAGTAACCGTATTTTGAACTATATAGCGTATGTCTCACCAGCTACGCTACAACGTGTGCAATGTAGCCCAAGCGTGCATAGTGTAAGAAATTGCGAATAAACAAATGCACGTTTTTAGCATTGTATTTTTAGCATCAATGTCTAAACTATCTTTTCGTACTAAATCGATAATGTTCTGCAATTTTATAATTCACCTTTTCCCCCTGTCTTGAACCGTTTCCGAGATAGGAACGCTAATATGGATGTCTAAACAATCTTTTTGTACTAAATCGATGATACTCTTCAACTTTGTAATTCACTATTTTCTCTAGAACCGTTTTCGAGATAGGAATACTATCTCCTCTATTTTCCACCAGGTGGCGCTGCAAGCGGTTTAACCTTGTACTGCATGGCCACTTTTTTATACTTACATAGCATATTTATCACTATAGCTGCAGCCGTTTAGCAGTTAAAAGAGTTGGGATTAATTGTTTTGGGCACCCTATATTTTCTTTAGATCGTAAAGATATTACAATGGGACCTATTTCAGACCAAGACCTTTTCAACAAAACGAAAATTATCAAAATCGGAGCATCCGTTCAGAAGTTATGAAATAACAAACAAACAAACAACAACAACAACAAAAAAAAACATACGGTGTGTATTGAGAACCTTCCTTCTTTTTTGCAGTCGGTTAAAAAAGATTTCAGAATAAATCTTCTGAATTCTGATGAGAATGCTGAGATGAATTTTTCTTGAAATAAATACGGTTTTACGATTTTGAAAATTTCAGCTTTCCTGATGCAGTCAATCGGCCTTACAACAAACCAACCAACAAGTTTTTATGTATTATAAGGGATGTATTAATTTATTTATTTTCGTATTTATCAATTATGGTATTAATATTTTATTTTATTTATTAATTTATCTTGCTGTTATGTACAGTACCTGGCCAAATTATTAGACCACTGGCAAATTATACATTTTTTCATATTTACAACCTTATTAATGAAGAATTTTATTGAAAAATATATTTTCTTCAATCATATTTCTAAAACATATACATTAAGTAATACAATGGCAAAAATTGTTTTAGAATGCAATACTTATTGAAGAAAGAAAAAATTGATTTATTAAATTTAACAGAAAAATCAATGTTTCGTATGGCCACCTTTGGCAACTAAAAAAGCTTTAGCACGACGAGGTATACTTTCTATGCATGCTTGGATAGTTTCTTGAAGATGTTTACTATGATTCCTCTGGTATGTTAAAGATTCCAGCAACTGCTCTACTTTATTGGTTATATATTTTTTTTTATACATTTCTTTTTTCAGCAACTCCTAACCATTTTCAATAGGGTTCAAATCAGGCAATTTGCCAGGGCAATCCAGAACTTTGATTTTTTTTTCGCTCTAAATACTTCGATACACTTTTAGCTTTATGGCATGGAGCACCATCTTGCATGAAGACTGGTTTCTCGTCTCCAGAAAACCATTCTTGCATTTGTGGCATGAGCCTGGTTTGTAAGACTTTCAGGTATTAATCTTGTTTCATTGTATTTTTGACCACACAGAGAAGACCAGAACCTTTTCCTGATATGACAGACCACATCATGACTAATGGAGGATGTTTGGTGGTGGTAATAATACAATCTGACTTGTATTTCTCGTTTGGACGCCGCCGAACAAATTTTGTTTTTTCGGTTAAAACATGTTGAAAATTCATCAGAGAAGGAAATCTGAAAATTAAACAAAATTGCTTTTTATTTAATTTCTTTACATTTATTATAAGTATTATAAGTGCCATTTATTATAAGTGCCAATATATCGTTGATCAAAATAAATAGCTATGTACCTTTTTTCAGTCTTCCATTCTCCAATTTTTGTACTTTATTGCCCACTCCAAGCGTTTTTTCATCATTTCTCATGTAAGCCTTGGCATGCGAGCCGGTTTCATGGCAATAAGTTTCTTTTCTGCCAAACGACGTGTCAACGTTCTTTCTCATACATTAATTCCTTCATTCTGAACTTCTTTCATTAACATGCGTAGCGGTTTCTTTCTGTTATTTATACAAATGTCTCGTATTTTTCGATCCGTCCTCGGCGTCGTAATGCGAGCTCGTCCACTATTATTCTTCCGTGATGGATCCAAACTTATGTTTAGGACCATTTTCTTTTTAATATTTTTTACTGAGCTTCAGGATACTCCTACCTTTGCTTCAATTTGATTTTGGGTCAGTTTAGTGGCCTTCAGTGGACCATAAACCTTCCCTACCCTCTTTGGTGAAAGGTCAGTCTTTCTTCCCATCTAAAATAATGGAACAAAAACTTTTTATGATAATAAATGAATAAAAATGTTAAATATCCCACGCGATATTAATAACAAAGCAAAACTTGCTTTTTGTAGCAAAATATTCGCTTCAATCCAAAATAAACAAGCTGAACAAATTTTACGTTATAATGCAAGTTTACACCTATTCCACTGTATCACAGAAAAATAACTAACTGTCTTGTGTTGCCAGCTTGAAAATGTTTCTGCAATAAAGGTACTGAAATAAACTTAAGGTAACACTAATTAAACAATAATAATTTTGAGCAGGGCAGGTATAATAATCTTCCAATTTCAAAAAACTTTAAATATTTTCTTTGGTCTAATAATTTGGCCAGGTACTGTACATAACTACATAAGAGAAAAGCAATCAAATACATTTTTTCCCATGAAGTTATTCATTCATATTTAAATTTAGAGATATTTTTTTACAGGGAAAACTATGTAAAACTAATTGTTTTCTAGAAACATGTTTCACATGTGTTAAAGATGTTTTTTATTCTACTCTGTAAAAGAGTTTCAATAATTATAATCAACATATATACAATGGCACTTTGGCTGTTTTAAACAAGCTTGTATACACTACCTAGATTTTTATTTTTTTTTTTATTTATTTTTTTTTTTTTTAAGATAAAATTTAACCCAATATCGTTTTTAAGATATAAAGAAAAAATTCATTTAATTATTCTTTTTTAATTTTGACTGCAATTTCTGGTGGCTAACGATATTAAATAACCTTAGTTATCTTTTACTTCAAAGAGTTAAAATATACAAAATAATATCTTTTAAATCTACGAAATATGGTAGTTGAAAGCACCAAATTGTTGTCTTTAACTCATCAGAGCATAATCGAATGAAAATAAGCTGGTGTGTCACTAACACTACTACCTCCCCCCTCAACCCCCCGTTTCATTAAAGCACTTACATTTATATAGAATTTAATTCGGTTATAAAAAAAATAATTTTGTTTTTAAAAAATAATATATAAAAATTATTATTTAAAAAAAAATATCTTTTATGATAATGCAGACTATTTCCGTATT